>CM056606.1:36291385-36429154 GCA_029721355.1 Tegillarca granosa | reverse complement strand
ATTGGCGACTTTCGAAAAACATACCGGATTGACGATTTCCCGAAAACATAACGGATTGACGACTTGCCAACAACAAAATGGGCTGACGACTTTCCGACAACATAACGGATTGACGACTTGCCAACAACATAATGGGCTGACGACTTTCCGACAACATAACGGATTGACGACTTAACAACAAAATAATGGGCTGACGACTTTCCGACAACATTACGGATTGACGACTTGCCAACAACATAATGGGCTGACGACTTTCCGACAACATAACGGATTGACGACTTGCCAACAAAATAATGGGCTGACGACTTTCCGACAACATAACGGATTGACGACTTGCCAACAACATAATGGGCTGACGACTTTCCGACAACATAACGGATTGACGATTTCCCGACAACATACCGAATTGACGATTTCCCGACAACATAATGGATTGACAATTCCCGACAACATAACGGATTGAGAACTTCCCAACGACATATCGGATTGACGACTTCCCACACACACACACACACACACACACACACACACACACACACACACACACACACACACATGAGGTTGAACGAAGCACGGTGTATGGACCGATGTGTACGTGTAGTTAAACAAATCACGTTGAACAAATAGTTGTGTATGTGGCAAGAAACGAACCAGGATTTCGGAACTGTTGTGTACATTCGGTGAAATAAGCTAAGATTTACGGACGGTTGTTTACGTGGGGTAAAACGAATTTCGATTTATAGATCGTTGTGTACACTGGATGAAACAAATTACAATTTACGGACCGTTGTTAACATGACTTGAAAAATTATGTACTAGTATCTGAGATAGAACAAATAAAGAACTGACTTCAACGAGGTAGATTTTGATCATTTTAATATTTACATGACCAACACGGCAAATTTTAATCAATATTAACAGGATTCTTTCCTCAGCTGAATAAATTGAAATTACAACAGAATAGAGTCACAAAATGACGAAATTATAGAATACATGTAATTGTATAACCGCGAGTCATAGGAGTGAAATGGAATGCGTCACTAAAATAAAATAGGTATAAATATCACGGGTTTATTCTTATATACTTTAATACAAACTTATTAATATCATTACAATGAGACGTTTTATTTCATATGGAAGTAAATTTTATTTGTTTCAGATATATTAAAAAAAACTAAATAAAAAATATTTTGCCAAATTTCAATGTGTTATGGCGAAGTGCAATTTTTAATTTGTTTCAAACAACAGAAGGTATACAACAAAATGCAGGTAGCACGAGCATGTTATAAATTCATCATCTCATCAAAGTAAAAATACATGTACATACTTGATGTTCTATTGATTAACCAATATTAGAAACAAACTCACGCATACTTCCTAAACAATATCATAATCATTAGTTTTTATACTCGGAACAAAATCTTCATTAAACCATTCAAGTCATAATACGTGACATACATCCTAATTAACTATCGTCTGCTATCTAACAGATGACGCGCAAATTTGTTGCAGACGACACTTTTCAAATCTACTAAATTTATTTGATGATTGGAACAAATGTCACAGTATGACGTATACAGCTTCTATGAAATTCTGACAAACGTACAAACAGCGGGAATTTATATTTTCTGGATTTTACAGGATTTTAACATTTTCATTCTCAGAACTCAAACAGCATCAGCATCCGTTGTATTATGTCATAGGGTCGTAAAGGAAATAATACCAGATGATAAATCATCACTTAACACAAGCTAATCTTTGTAACAGGCTTAACATCTTAAGTCTTTTGATATTATCTGACTGAAAAAAGTTAAAGTCGAAAAAATACTTTGTAAATCGATATTTTTATTATTCTTGTAAATTTGGAAGTAAACCAACCGAACCAAACACAATTAAGAAAAAAGGGAATGAAAAATAACAGCAAAAAATAGCAAATGGAACTAAAATTCGTTATTTGGCCGTTATACAAGGTAAAGAATATCAAAATTACCAATTTCGAAGAAACATTATACTTCATAAGCTGTAGCTAGTTCCAAAGTAAAGAAGTCATTTTTGTTATGACGCAGGCGCGACCTGTCATTTTTGTCCTTTGTAGCTCTCTTGGGAGTAACACTGTGAAGAGTAATAAATGTATAAAAAAGTTTGAAGTAAAAGTCAAACAATCATCTTTAACTTACATCGAAACGGCCATTTTTGAGAACGTGGAAAAAACAGAATACCGAAAAAAAACCACAGACCTTCAGTAAGTGAACAGAAAAATGTTCTTACGCTAAGATTCGCCAGAGCTGTTTTCAAACCTAGGCGATATTAGAGACACCGTTATCATTAAGCGCGCGCTTTGCACCACTCAGTCACCGAAGTCTCTATTTTCACAGCTTCATAACATTTTAGTAATTTGATCAAAGTGGGATACTGATTTGTGTTTTGTCTTGTTTCTTTTAAAATTTCGTTCTATCGTTGTGTTAACATTACTAAGTACATGTTATTCAGCTTCGTATTTTATAAACAATAAAATATGGCGAGAAAGAAAAACAAATTTATAAAAAATTATAAAAAATGACTTGTGCATGACAAAAAAATTGAATAAATCAATTATTTTCAAATAAACTTTTATAATATTATTTCAAAATTTAAAAAGGTGTATTCCATAAAAAATAATCCAACCAGAATCTTTTACAAGCCACCGATTTTATGGCAAAAGCTCGACAACAGGAAATGACCTCCAAATCCAATTTATAAATTCAATACCGGGTATGTCCACCATTAACATTGATGCAAGCAATTCATCGACGCCACATTGATCCAACAAGGGTGTTGAAAAATGTCTGAGCAATACTATTCCAGATCAATTAATGCACGCGAAATTTTCAGGACCCAGAACCAACGTGATGGCTAATTTTGCAATTGACGAAGACGGTGTTCCATTTCATCCCCACCATGTACTTTTTGTGATAGATCAGGTGGCAATGCTGGCCATGATAACACATTCACATTCTGTCGTCCTACATAGGGTCCGCCATTGTCATTTTGCAGCGTAACGTCATGTTATTGAACAAACGCAACGACATGAATCTGCACTATTTTCATCGCGGTACCATGCACCGTCCTATCAATGGTCACTAAAGTTTTCAACTATTCGCCGACATACCGCCCCAGACAATTACACTTGTTCCACAGAATGGACAACGTTGCACGACACAGTTGTCTTGGAAACTTTCTCCAACACGACGATACACCCTTGATCGACATTCACTGCTGCTAAATAGGATCTTATGGTGGCTTATTTCTGACATCATCGACATAATTACGGTCGACATAAAATTATCTCAACATGTCGACTTATTTCTTGACAAATCAAGATATTATCTATGGTCTAGAATCTTCAGTGAATAAAATGCGCCAACTTATTTTCCGCAAATCGGAAATTGTTCTTGCTGTGGAAGTGGCAGTTTGGAAACGATTCCTTAGATGCTGCAGCTTGGTGAGATTATCTTGACAAAATGACGTTACACGTAAGCGACCCGAATTGGGGAGTTCTCTGGATTTTGGAGTTATCAATTGTTAAAAACGGCGCCAAAATGCATTTATAGTGTTTCTATGCACTCCGAAGCTCCTTGTAACAACAGTGCTGGCAACCCCAGCTGAATCGGCTTGATTACGGGCATTTTCACCCAATCTAGTCGTGACGTACAAACAGTTTTAAGCGATTACAATTGTTTTTCTTTTTTTTTGTTTAGATAGAAATAATGATACAATAAAAGTAAAAAAAAATCCTAAGATTTTGACAAACCAATCCCTTGGCCCAGGGAAAAAAACATAATGGTTCAATGGTTTTGGAAACCATTACGGTAGCTCAGTTGGTAGAGTGCTCGCTCTGTAAGTGGGAGGTCGTGGGTTCGAACCCCGACCGGGTCTGACCCAAGACTTGAAAGTGGGTAGTGACTGTTCTTTCGCCAAGCGCTCGGCACTCGAAATGAAAATCACGGTTCTTTCGGATGGGGACTTAAAATAAACGAGGTCTCGTGTCACGGTAGGCGTGGCACGATAAAGAACCCTGGTGTATAATGCCATCAGTGCAACGCACAGGCAAAATTTCTGCACTTACGCCTTTAGTTGGCGACGTCTCGATATAAGTGAAATATTCTTGACTGGGACGTTAAAAGCCATTACTCAACTGAACTTAATGGTTTTGGACAGCAAAATTTTCGTGCAAAAAAGTCATTTACCCTATGAAGATTTTTAAAAAAGTTATTACATAATGTGTATATATCATATAAAGGTGAAACCCTTGATATTAATTCAAAAATATTATTTTTAGATGTACGCAGTTTTTTTTCTCTTGATATAATTTACTGATATATCAACAAATATAAAATTCGGATATGATTTTCGAACTTGGCGAATTTAGAATTGTATTATGATTTTTCAGTTGACTATTTTTTTTGCCTGTAACTATTAAATTCAGATTCAAAATTCAGCAAAATTTAATTTGCTTTTCATGTTTTTGATTTATGTAATTTGAAACTAATTTTAAAAAGCATTATTCAACATAAGATTAATTAAGTTCAATTTTCAAGCAAAAATAAACTCAAGAACACAATTCAACAATGTTTTAAACGTACATTAAATATGTACAAATTCATAAAATTATTCTTGGTTTCTGTGGATTCGGTGACCAGTTCATTCTATTGTGAAACAACACTTTTTATTCAATAAAAGAAATTCAAGAAATATTGATAAAAATTACTTTCTCATACACTTTGTTTAGACTTCGCGCAAATTCGAACACCCAAAGAATTCAATCATTTTTCGTTGAATTTTACAGAGTAAAAATAGTTCTTTATTTGCAACACGAACTCGTTTTTGTTCTTTGTACAAATCTACCTATTTTATTTAGATGTCGCACATCATTTTTCGGAAGTTTGTTTTTTGTCGCAATTCAGATTTATACATGACATTTTACTAATAAGAAAAAATCTTAAAATTCATATTTAATTATTATCTGTTATTTAACAGAAAATCGCATATATCTTTATATTGGTATTGTAAATGTAGATACATGTAAATTTAATTAGGATTGAAAAAATACACTTTAATGTATACGAAATAAACTGAAAACTTTTTTACACAATTTATATTCATGAACGCGATCACACAAGAAGTTTATATAGCACGGGTTGTCTAAGAAAAATCAAAGATATCTATTTAAAAGAGAATGCAGTGCTTCAAGCGAAAGTATTTTTATTTAAAGATTAAACTTAACAAATTCTGAAATAATTTTTCGAAACCCCTTAACAACAACAACAACAACAAAGATAATAATAATAATAATAATAATAATAATAATAATAATAATAATAATAAATAATTACAAGAATTAGACTTACACAGATTAAAAATAAATTAATATTGGCTAAAAGAGCAGTATGGTATCAACTTAAATATTGTATTTTTATACTTTCGTCTTTATTTACATGATTTATTAAAAGGGCATTTGTTGGGACATTAACATCAAAACACCTATTTATAAATGAACTTCAGCAAGTTGCTCACTAATGAATTCCACGTAACTGGTAGAATCGAGAAGAACCGTAGACATGTTATGGAATGATAATTATAAAAGGAACATACAGTATATTTGGATCTCAGATTTAAAAACCATAAATTGTCCAGACTAGCGACGGACATATTGACAAAATATTATTAAACTGCGTAGTACCAAGAACAAGGAACACGGTATTACAACATAAGATTAATTAATAAAAACAGATGGGTACCGGAGATTTATACAGTCCCAATAAAACCCGAGTTGTTCAGACAAGAGCCAAACATGTTGACAGAATGATATAAGGCGTGGTAGCTTGTGCGCTTTTGTATTCTTAAGCTTTAACGATATAGCTGTTTGTGCAAAAATGTTTATGATCAAGTTTTATTTAAAAATATTTTAACCAATAATCTGACATGTACCTCAGTATCACCGCCTTAAAATGATTAAAAAGAAGAAAATAAATAAATAAATGAATAAAAATGCATCTAGTTAACACGTTCTTCAATTGGCAACATAAAAAACAACCAAGATCTCAACGAGTTGTACGTAAATGATAAAAAACAAACAAAACAATACTAGATAATATTGCCTGTAATGTCCGTCATGCGGCGCGGGAGTAAATGTCAAGTGGTGTGGAAGGCCGTTTACCATCCCGCTTATTTTATAACATTATAAATTGCAAATTAACTTTATTTCACCAAACATTAACCAAAAAACCCTTTCGTGTAAACGACACTCATGAAAATTTAAACGAGAAATAATTTTCAAAAATTATATTTTTCTTATATATATATATGAGAGAGAGAGAGAGAGAGAGAGAGAGAGAGAGAGAGAGAGAGAGAGAGAGAGAGAGAGAAGGTCATAAAAACATATTAAGTTGAATAAATTGATGTTAAAAAAATGTATTTTATTTCTTGGTTAATCTCAAGTTATAAAAGAAATAATTTCATGGTTAGCTCTATTCAGTTAATTTGGGTACTAAAATGAATAAGAAAGAACGGTTCAGATAATAATTTTTGATTATCCTTGATTAAACTTGTTATAAAGGCCACTTTGGCCGCATCCCTTGAGTGGCCTTTATAGACAGGTTTCACTGTACTAAAAAAACCTATAATCCGACATCTTTATATCTCGATCTGTTAAAATTTTCATGTTTTTTATTAGATATTTTTATAATAATTAAAAAGTTTTGGTACTGATGTACTAACATTCAAGGCACATTGTTAAATTTTCTATTGAGCAAAAACAGGTATTTGAAAACAGATATAAAATCAAATCTACTAAAAGGCATATTTCGTGCTATACATAAATATTTTAAGCCCCGCCCCAGAAGTTTGTGTTACGTACAGAAAAACCCAATATTTGTATAATCTGAGGTTTTTAAATGCCAATCAAGATTTAGATATCTTTATGAGACATACATGACTTTTCTTTGATAAACAGACCACCGAGGCGTGTCAATTGATGTTAATTTCATCCGAATCATAGTAGATTTCAATTCAATAAAAATGAGCTCAGCTATTTGCTCTCTGCTCTAAATCCATCTTAATTGACTTTCAAACCTCATTGATATTGCGATTTAACACGTGATATGGCCGTTGTTGTTGTATTCAAATTATACGCTTTCAAGAAGAAATTTGGGTATATTAATACATCATAAATGTTGCTGAAATTTTAATGAAGTTAAAAATCTAGTGTCAAGAAGTGCAAAAGTAGTATTGTCATGGTTTATATACAACATCTGACTTGTTTAATCTAAGCTATATAAGTTATAAGTTACAATGAATATATATAAACAAAATACTTGTAAACTGATATATAAATGTAATAATATTGTGAATTTAAAACACTTTTAGATAAAAAAGACTGTTAATTCTAGAAATACATCTCGGATACTTGGAACTTTTTCATGGTTTATGACTTCAATCCCAAGTGGAAATCTGAATGTTAAATCCAAAAGAACAAGTTTAGAAGTTTACAGCGTATATGAGAAACCATGTCGAACGAAAAAATAAAATATGTTGATGATGCAAAGAAAAATGACAATATTAAAACGGAAGAACATTCCTCATCTTCTTTTGAGAGAGACAGAATTTCTATAAGTGTTCAAAGTGAAGAAAATGAAGATTCTGCTGAAAGGTCGGGATGTAATTCACCAACACAAAAACCGTCATTTTTAATTACAGACATTCTAAGAGGAACAAATTCAAATGGTAAAATAAAATCAAGACATTGTTTAAATATAAATACAGATGAAGAGGATGATACTGAGGCGGATTCTGAAAGTGAAGACGAGTTTAAACATTCTAAAGACGGCACCCAGTATGTGGAAAATGAAGGTATTATCACGCAAACGCTTTTAAATATCATTTAAGAAAATTTTAAAAAGGCAAAAACCTATATTTACTAACTTAATCAAATATCATTTTACAGAACTAAAAAGCTTTGTTATACAAATTAAAACATTTATAAAATTAATTGAAAATAATTTATTTTTGCCAGATTAAACAAATTTAACAAAAAAGTTTGAAGTTTGTGAGTTTGATATAGTGCTAAACACGCCATCGGAGTAAACTTAATACTATTAATTCTATTTCATAAATTTTTAAAAAATTAATGTCCATGCTTGTTGTATGTTTAATGACTCGAATGGTATAATAAAATGTTTGATTTATTCTTATATCAGATTTATTTTAAATATCTTTGATATCCTTTGTTAAAAATACTTTATATCTATATAGGTATATATACTTCTTTAAGGCGAGTTAGTAATTAATGCGTAATTATTGAAGCAATCATTTTAATATCGCGATTTTAAAAAAAATGAAATAAAATATTTAGAACGCGAATAAGAACATTCCAAATTAAAGAAAAACGAAATTAACTAATTGGTATTTAGCAATCTGAGATAAATTACTTTTGTGGGGACATATATATATAACACTTAATTTCAAAAGCACTACCATTGAATTAATATATATATATATAGATAGATACCAATGTGTTCATTAATTTAATCATAAACAAATTAAATGTTTGAAAATACCGCATTTTCTCTTCAACTAATATTTTATTAATTCTAATTATTTTTTTCACTTAAAAAATTAAAAAAATTCCATTTCTTCAAGATTGAAAATGAAAATGAAAAAAAGTCAATCAGATAAAATAATAATTCAAAAATAAGAGGAAAATTATGAACTGAAAAAGATTTAATTGGCAACAAACACTCCAAAAAGTAACATGAAAAAAAACAAGTTAATAATAAAACAGTTTAACAAATCAAGACAAAAAAGAAAAAACAGATATTGGAACTACTGATTATATAATTTCCGACATTTTTCGAATACTGAATAAAATTCTAGTGTTGTAGCTTGAATCTTTGTTGGTTCCTGAAACATATCTCGTATATTACAACCAGAAGTAAAAAAATACGTTAAAATGCATGAAACGTTAATAGATATATAACACAAATACCAATTAAATTTTGATGTGAAATTCATTCTTCATCAGTGACACTAAGACCGAAAAGTTTGATAGATAAAAAACATAAGCAAAATAGTTGAAAATAATGAATCTAAAGTTCCAAAATTATATAAATCCAAAAATATATATTCATTAATTTACTATTTTAATTCATTCATTAATAATTCAATATTTATTTCACATTCCTTAAATGTCAAAAATATTTGCGCGCTTACTTCTAAGAAGATAACGGAATTAAATTTTTAAAAACGAAAATTTAGTCCATAAAAACTTTTCTCATTTCTAAGACTAACTTGCGATAAGGGTCATTAATCAAACTGAAATTGTAATTAATAAAAATTAATATTTTTTTATATTATCAGCGAGAAATTCAACATGTACTTCATTTACTTTTTTGTAAATAAACACAATCTATAAATTCACAAATACACAAAAATTTATAAGACCGTAATCCTGATTAAAAAAATTATGTATAATGTTTGGAACAATAAGAACTTTTTAATTTAATGTTTAAAATCCAGAAAAAAATTCTATATAATTTGGTTTTAATTGTGTTAATTTTAACAATTGAACCATTAAAAAAGGGTATGTGACTTTTCATAAGAATCCACAAAATACATGTATGTGTATAATTATCGATGATTGAAAGCCATCTTTGAAAAACTATCATTAAAATATCAAATTGACTTGAAATACAAACACAAAAAGGTCTATTCGTTTTAGCGGTATACAACTAATGAATTTCACGAAAAAGTTATTAAGAAAAAACAAAAAAAAAAAAAAACAAAAAACAAAAAAAAAAAAAACAAAAAAACAAACAAACGGTGATCAGAAAAATTGATAATTCATGACAATGGATGAATGAACTGGATAACATTAATTTTTTGCTTTCCAAAGTATATAGTAACTTGATTTACTGTATCAACTACTTCTTATTGACAATCAAAGATTTTTAATAATTTGTTGTACCTACCCACTTTTCTAACTTTAAAAATTTAGTTGCAGTGAAACCTGTTGATTTCTGATTGTTTATTTAATTTAAAATAATTAAAACCAAACAAAAATAACAAATTAAATGCAACTGATAAATAAACCATATTTGAATTAAACATATATTACTATTTTCTTCTTGTCGAAATGATTTGAGTTTTTATCATATATGCTCAAGTAACTTGGTTTAATTGTTCACGGTTCTATCAATTAATATTAGTAATTAATAATATTATCAATGGTAAATAAATAACACAAATACCAGTTGAATTTTGATGTGCCAGATGTGCACATGCCGGAAATTCATTCCTCATCAGTGACACTAACACCGAAAAGCTTGATAGATATAAAACATAAGCCCAACAGTTTAAAATTATTGAATCTAAAGTTCCAAAATTATATGAATTAATAATTACTATAAATTCTTAAGGAAAAAAACTTTCAATCAAAGCTCCGATGATAACTGTTTGACAATTATCATTGAACCAGAAATTGTAATATGTTCACGTTGTGTAATGTATGACATCATATGCCGTCTACCTCTCAAACCGTAACACGTTTATAATCACCTGTATTGTTTATGCCAAATGTGAAACGCAATTTTTCTGTGTAAATAGCTTTTAAGAAATCATTCGTCAATTTTCAGAAATAAGTTAATAAGCGTTCTCTGTCAATTTAATAATATTAAATTCATAAGTTATCATTCATACTTGGTGTTTGGTTTACATATTGGCAGTAATTCTGATCCATCAAAATATTTTCAGAATCTCTTTTCTATTTAAAAACATTGAACATATTTATTACCGACTGAATAAACACTTCCAATCAATTCGGAGTTGACTTTTAAATTATCAGATTGTTAAATATGCTTTTGGTTGTGATGCATCAAACCTCTTTCAAACCCTTTTTATTTTTATTTCTGTATAATAAATTTTATAAGAACAAAAAACAAAATTTTAGGTGAGGTCATATTCTTTGTCGGTATTTTTTACTCTTTTCATATTTATTTTATCACATGGAAACTGGAAAATAACCTTGTAAAGTAATATTAGGGCTAACGGTGCCCACACTCCTTAGGTTTGAATCTAACTCGAACAATTATTCTTATAGAAAGATCGCTTGCCGAAGAACAGCGGTCTCTCCGGATATTCAGGTTCCTCCACACTCGCAAAACTGACCCCCTTTATTTAAGTAAAAAAACTCATCTGAAGGTAAATACATCATTAATTCACTTCCGACTACCGAAGTTTTCTGGGTATAATAAAGTGTTTTTCCAAACATTTAAAAATCTATTCTATTTGTTTAAATGTAGTCATCAAAGAATTATCTAGTACTGATCTTTTTGAGACTTTATTTTTTTAATAATAAAATAGATGATAAATAAATTAACAAATTATTTAATTAATGAATGAATTAATTAAAAGACTAAAATGAATATATACATATAATATATATAAAATACAATGCTTTAAGATGACGAAGAATATAAAAATGTGAATTTGAACAAAATTTTATACAAATACTTTTAAACTGAAAAAAATTATCGAGGAAATCCTAAATGAAAAAAAAATTTCTTACCAAAAACAACTAAATTACAAAGTGTTTCCGTTTTGTTTTGTTTTGTTTGGAAGTTTAATATAAGGAATAATGACCCTGTCAAGATTGGATTATTCGTTACAGTTTTGGTGAATGAAACGGGAGTAGCGAGAAAAGCAATAAGATTTACCCGAAAAGATTGCAAAACTAGTGTTATTATACAAGAAAAAGATAATAAAAATATGATTCATAATAAAAGAAAATAATACATGATAAAAAGTAAAAAAAAAAAAAAAAGAAAAAGAAAAAAGAAAACCGACACAGGATAATAAATAATTGTTCCTTTCCTTCCTTCCTTGTGATTTACCTTGTTAGTTTTTGGCATTATTGAATTTCATTTTTCAAGCAGAAATATTGACATATCAGGTGGAAAATCGTTAAACGTTTAATTAAATGTTGATATTATGTAAGGCGAGGTTGTCTATACTTACGCAATGTCGCTGTGAAAAACTCAGAGTGTGCATCAATTAAAAACTTAGTAACATAAAATACAGGTAATGTCTCAAACTTTTACAGAATAAGAAAACGCGTGTCCATTAACAACCTTCGTTTCATAACATTTTAACTTTTAAAAATATTCAAAACTGTAAAACTAAAAACTTACAACTTCGACTTATCTTGATTTTAGGGTGAATGCACTTACTTGTTTTGTAACTATTTCCGCTTAAAGAATAAAATTCAATAATGCCAAAAAATAACCAGGTAAATCACAGGAAGGAAGAAACAAATGTTTATTATTATGTGTCGGGTCTTTTACTCTACATTATGTATTATTTTGTTTTATAATGTGTCCTATTTTGTATCGCCTTTTTCTTGTATTAACTCATCAGATAACATAATCATCGCAACATGAAGTTTTCAGGGTTTATCGTTTGATATACAGATCTGTGATGTATTTTTGATTTAAGGGTGAATGCACTTACCTTTTTTGAGTACTTAAGTTCTTACACCGTGTATTTCTCACCGATTAAGTTCAGTTTAAAAGCGTACGTATATTACTTTTTATATCACTTTACAATATGTAATCCGTTAAAACTTATGACACGATGAGAATATAAAAACGGTATATAGTTTCAGTTTTCACGTTTTAGGACAACGGCACATAAGCAAAGTTTTGTGCTATCAAGGGTAGCTTCGTACAACTTTTTGATGAGAATAGATAAAAGTTTAAAAAAAATTTCAAAAAGGTGTTTTTTGTGTTATTTTTATTTCTGAGACAAGCATTCTCTTGAAGATTCAAATATATATTTCTAACTCCGCTTGTATAAAAAGTAATAATGTAAAAAGATGTGATTGAGCAGGAACATGCATTTATTACATAAAAAAGTTAAATGTCATTTTTATTTGAAGTCTTTTTCAGCGCCATGATTCGAATCCTACGCCACGCAGATTATAGTTTGAGAAAGATTGCTAGTTTCCTTGTAGTTCACTTTTTATTTTTGTGGTTTTTGTTTCTTGTTTTTGTGGTTTTGTTTCCGACTTAAACATGATTTATAGCTGCTCTTAGCATTGGCTTTTAATATCTTAATATTTTTAATTTTTAAATCAATAGGGCCATGTTAAACTTCACTCGATTTAACAGTTTTAAAAGTTCATTCGAAAAGCTTTCTTTAAATTACAGATGGTGAATGTTCCTTTGATGTATATAAACAAAAGAAACCAAGAAAAGCTAGAACAGCTTTTACAGACAGCCAACTCAGAATATTGGAGAAAAGCTTCGAGCGACAGAAATATTTGAGTGTTCAAGATAGAATGGAACTAGCTCAAAGACTAAACCTTACAGACACACAAGTCAAAACCTGGTATCAAAACAGAAGGTGGGTGTTTACAACAGTACGCTCATGATCTGTATAAAATTATGTCTATATATGTCACCACGCTTTATTATAAGACCATGTAAAAAACGTAAAAAAAAAAATTTAAAAAAAACAGATTAGAAAAGTAAAATGTAAATTCAAACAAAAATGTGGAAACATGCCTAAAAATGCAATAAAAAAATGTTGACACCTTAGAATTAATACCAATGGTTAGAAACTCCATGATGGCCGCGGTGCATGTAGGTTAGGTTTCTGCTTTTCCTTTTCTTTCTTTCTTTTTTCCATAAGATGAACTACAACCAGTGACTTAACACAATTTAAAAAATATCAAAATTTCAACATATTAAGTTACAATTACTTTCTAAACTTTTTCAGAACCAAATGGAAAAGGCAAACCGCTGTAGGATTTGAGTTGCTGACTGAAGCTGGTAATTATGCCACTGTTCAAAGGATGATACAGAATAACTCATACTGGTCCACATATTATCCACAAGCAACATCATTAGTTGCTAACTTTGATTCATACCGTCTCGGGGCAAGTCCTTCAATGTCGCTAGGACAGGGTCAACAACTTTTGTTATCAAGACTTTTTCTGAACGGGCTGCCTCCTTTTGCACCCACCATGTCATCAACATCATCAACCGATCTCGACGAACGGTGACGTGTAAAGAATAACATGTTTTACCAAGTACAGAAGAGTTTATGTTATACATCTGATGTAAGCTGCAGTGTTAAAATATAACAATGAAATGTTAAAGCGGAAATTAATGACCCGATGAATCTTGACTTTTGGATGAAGAAGTTGTATAGGCGTTGGCCTATGTATTTTGACGGTGCTTGTTTTATAATCGTTAGCCGCCCTTTCAGATGTGTCATCGATCATCGAAACGATTAAACAATTTATACCATAAACAACTTATTCGGCATCGAATTTTTGTTTGGATGCAATCATAGAAAACTTTCATTGCACCGAATTTCAAAAAGGCAAACTATCCTTTTTTGCTATTTGTGATTTTCTTAATTTCATTTACATTAAAAGTATGAACACTTCATAGTACAGTATAAAGCTGTATTGAAATGATACCTATACATAGGTATATTTCTGAACGCTGTGTTGTTAAGAACTCATTCGAAATCTTTGATTTTGTACTAGGATATGACCCTGACGCAAATAAACATTGTTGTCATATGACCAGTTGCTTTATAAATGGCAATTAACACATTGTCTTAATAAAGTAGATAATTAATGTACCTGGAAAAAAACATATATTGTCACACCTGTCTTATAGCAATGTTTCTGTATTTATTTGATTTTAATTAAAATCTCGTTTAATTCCCCTAGATAACTTTGCAACTTCGATTACAGCCAAAGTATTTTCAAGTCTCAAAACCATTTCTTCCATTTTTGTTTATTTATTTCCAAACCCCGTTACAACGCTTAATTGGTCTGAAGTAATAACGACAATTAATAAGCGTGAATATTCCCATCAACATGTATGACCGCATCGTATTTTATTGTTTTTCAAGCTTCATGTATACTGATGTTATATTGTATGTAATAAAGTGTCTAGTCTATATATAACAGGGTGCATTTCTATAGGTATGCTATATCCGTGTCTTTGTGGTTTGGACATGGGCTGGTATGTTTGTGTTTTACTATATTAAACGTATTTTTATGAATAATTTATAGCATTGTGGCATACGGTAGACGTATGTTTTTACAACAAGTTCTCGTATTTACAATTAGCCTTGGTATTGCTCAAAGATAACAAACTATGTCAACAAATTCTCAAAAAATTTTGTTTTATTTTGAATTAACAGAATAATATGTATTTAAAAAAATAAAATTACATTACACATTGCAGTTTATCATCCAACTTATATCCAAAAAATTGCAATAATAAAATAAAATATTTATGTATGGATAACATATACACGCAACATGGGTTGTCAGTTGATGTTTTGGAAAAATAAGCTGCACTATTTAAGTGGAATGGTTGAGGGTCTTCAGATAGTACAACGAAGACAACAACGGTAAGAAGAACAATAAAAACAGCAACAAAACATTTGGGAATTTTGTTAGTTTGTTCCAATTATGTTTTTTTTTAATTGTCTTGTTTCACTGTTTTATCATTTATTCGTATTTCTAGTTTTTTGGTTGAATATTTCCACGTTTTTGTTTTCAGTTGCTGTACTCTGCTCTTTTCTGCAACTACTATCAAACTTGAAAGTTAATAAATTGAAATTGAGCATTTGTACTCTGATCTGCGGTTTGTTCTCTAAAATGTACCTTTATGACTGAGATGATGATGACGAAGTTGGTGTGCATTATTATTATTTTTTATTAAAATATGACACACACACACACACACACACACACACACACACACACACACACAGACATATATATATATATATATTTAAATATGATTTATAGTTTACATTAATTTCCAACTGTCTGGCTTATGTTTTTAGTATCAAACTTCCTTTCGCCCTTAGTGTCACTGATGAGGAATGAATTTCCGAAATGTGTACATCTGGCACATCAAAATTCTACTGGTATTTGTGTTATATATTTACTACTCCTGAGCGGGTACCGCTGCTGGTGGAGTAAAACTCCCCGAGGGTATCCATAACTCAGTAGACAGTACTTTGTGCTGTCAGAAATGTACCATTTAGCAAAATTTTTAGCTGCCTTAAATTGTAAAATTTCTTTAAAACTAAGGTTTGTTCCCTCATGCAAAGCATTTTTTAGCTGGATTTGGATTTATATAATTTTGGAACTTTAGATTCATTAATTTCCAACTGTTTGGCTAATGTTTTTTATTATCAAACTTTTCGCTCTTAGTGTCACTGATGAGGAATGAATTTTCGAAATGTGCACATCTGGCACAAGAAGATTCAATTGGTATTTGTGTTATATATTTACATAGGCAATAATGTTGTATTTATATCAATAAGGAATAATTATTAAAAAACTAAATGTGTCAAACTGTTTAAAGCCATCGGTTTAATTATAAATCAGAACTTAATTTTAAAGCACTAAGGGAATTTTTTATATCATTCAATAAATATTTAATATGCATCTTTTAAATTTAATTTTATGGACATTACTCTCAACTGAAAAAAATTATTTCACATAGTGAAAAAAGGTGTTGATATAAATCCATTGTCCTTACGAATATAAAACAAATCAAATTGTATCTCAAGCAGTCTGTGAAAATTATTTTTGTATTCCCGAGTAAGATGGCTACCCCAAAAATAGAAATCTGATTTTATGTCCTCCTCCAAAACAAAATGTTCCTCTTGAGTTTGCACCTCTGATCCTTTTCTTGGCTTTCAAGGTAGTTGCACTGTTGACACATTCAATTCTGTCACTCACCCTAGTAAAGAAGAAAAATGCAGACAATCGGAGCGCGAAATAAAACTTTAAAAAACTTAAATCGTCTCATTGCGAATTCCTAGACTTCCAACGAAATCCTAGTGAAGTAGTTAGTAGCTTGCATTTTTACAAATATCCCGACAAATATCGAATCAAACGTCTTTTATATATTATGGTGACCTTTTTCCTAAAATTTTCAGTACTGATCATTACTTTCTATAGAAAATAGCTCTTCAACATGACATTAGATATTCACATATCCTTTTAATCACTGAAAAATATTTTAGTGGCGAATTTCCGTGCAAACTGACTCTACGCTGAGGGAAATCGATGACGATCACAGCTTTAAGCTGTCTGGAAATGGTCGTGTTCCGATTCCAACTTGCTTTTAGCATCGCTTACACTTATTCAAAAAATGTTTCTCTGTTCATCTAACTTATTATCGAAAAAATGAAAAAAGATAGTATATACACGTAAAAATAAAGTTGTTAGTTTAGTAAAATAAGAATTACTTTTAATGTGTGAATGTGTGTATTTATGGACTACTAGTATTAAAACAATATGAATGGTTGATAGACATTTATGCCAAGTCCGTCTAAAATCGGGAATTTTATCATCAGTAGTACAACTGTCTCCTATCTTGTTTTCCTGTCATCATTTAATGATACAGTGTTAAGTTGCATGTTGTCAACTTCATGTTTTTCAATAACATTTATTCTTTTGATTAACAGATTTCCATTTGCTTACTCTTTGATAAGGTAACTAGTTTAGAAAATCGTTTTACGTGTTTGCCATATTTGATATCACATTTGTTTTTTTTTAAACCCTTTTAATGCTTGAGAATCATTACAATTTGTTTCTGTGACACAACAAAATTTTTATTTCTATGTGGATAACGAGTAAAAACATTTTGTCGTGTTGTAGGTTTTACAAAAGGAGTAAAAGCTCTTTTAACTTCAACTTAATGAGTGTATATTGTGTCGAAAATAACACTTCTTAGTTAGCTATTCATTGCTTTTAGATTAAAGTCTCTCGTAATTTTTTCCAGTAGTTATGGTCTTCTTTTGTGATTTTGTTATTAGTATTTTGTATTTCATTTTTGTCTCTTTTATTCCTGTTTTATCCATTATATAAAATAATGCGCTATACATCTTACCAAAATATAACATATAATTGTCTTAAAAATCGCCATACACACATATTTTAGAGAATATAAGAATATCAAATGTCCCTTTTTTAGCTGTACAGTTTCCTTATATGTTCTTAATTTCCTAAAACTTAGTGGTTAAAGCATAGTTTAAAACACAATGTTTCTGTTTCTACCTGTGATGAAACAGAGTACTGAATTGGTAATCGTTGTTACAAATATTTTTATAAAAAAAGTCATTATTTTGACAGATGTTGAGTGTAAAACAAATAATCTGATCACGATGGAATTAATGTGAAGTTGACCAGGGCATTAACTTCGTGAACATGTTTAAATAAAAATAACAGTACTTTTTTCCATTTAGAAAAAAAAATTATTATTTTATCGAAGTTTTTTAATTGTCCTTTATTATGTTTTAAATTCTTTGTGGTCTTTTTTTAATTATCCTTACCAGAAATTGGAAGTTTTTGTGTAAATTCCAACACAATTATTTGTCATATGACTAAATTACCAAGTTATATACCGTTCGTTATAAAAGAAATCGACGAATATATCATGTATTATAAAAACTGATGCTCATATCAAAGCTTATCAATAACGTTTTAGCCTGATATTAATTTACTTACACGGTTCTATAATCAATTGAGAGGCTTACATTTTTACACTCTGTGGGTCATTAAGAACGATTTTATTTTCTTTTGAAATATAAAATTTGATCTTTCCATAATCTATTACCACGGTTTTCAGAGGATTATTATACTGTAACATTATATACAGTACCATTTAAGCTTTTTAACTTATGCATTTTTTTCTTAACAATGAATTCTAATCTTCTAATGCATTCAATACCTCGCTGCAACAATTCTTACATTTAATGAAAGGTGTTAACGAGTTTTGAATAGCTAATTAGAATGTTAAGAAGTCATGTTAATGAATAAAAATAACTAGGAACAATCAAAAGAATGTCAATATGAAGAAATGATTTATCTTAGAATGAAAAAAGAGTGTCAGTATAAAGATAGAAAAGCGATTAATCGATAGGAAAATCAACCAGATAGAATTGATCATTGTGTCAATTTAACATCTTTATCCCACTATATTTAATATTAACGAGTTTTAATTTCTTTGAAACCGATTTAAGTCATTCGGTACGATTTTTTTATTAGAATATATTGTTAAGATTTTATTTGTTCAATTAATGATTAATGATGTAAGTCTTGAGAGTATACTGAAAGGGTAGATTAATCCAACGTATGAATATGTCTATCATACATCATAGATTATTTTGGTTCAGTAATTAGTATATTAATCATAACTTAGGGAACTGAATAATTTTCATTGCTTCACTTACTAGTGTGTTAAGGACCTTTAAACATAAAACATATCTTAATATTGTTGCATCCCAACATTCTCTCTTTCCATATATATATATATATATATATATATATATATATATATATATATATATATATATATATATATATATATATATATATTTAGTAGAACCTCTGAAAACCGATGGTCCTCCGGACGGAGAAAACAATTCGGTTTTGACAAGTGGTTTTCGCCAAGAGTTACTTGCCCCTGATAAACATCGGAAATTTGTCACATAGGGCGAGTAACAACAAGGACATTGAGTTTAGAAGTAGATGAACATATTAGGGTTGTTATTTTATGTACTTAAACATATATTGAATAAAAGGAAATTTTGGGAAAAAATAGAAGTCTTTGTAATTTTTTACGTTACGAAACGGTCCACATGTATCACTTGTCATATATAAATGCACATGATTTTTTTCTCCGCTACATGCATCAGTTATCGGGAAGAAATCATTGATCATTATGATGATGCTATGTAAGCTAATAAAGATAAAATCTACAAAAGTTAGGAAGCACCATTTTTCTGGGTTGTTTCCAACATTCTGTCCTATATATTGAACTCGGTTCGCGTGACAAATTAATTTTTTAAGGATTTGTGATTGTTTATGGGTTATGTTGCACATTTTCTACTGTACTTTTGGGTTTTCCATCAACAAATTTTCGCACAACTGGATGGATAATAAGTAAAATAAAAATATAAAACTGGTTGGAGTGAAGTGGCATTTCCGGTATCTTGACCGGGTATAATATATTCTGCTTATTTTGTAAAAGACCATACAGACTGAAGTTTGGCAATATAATGTTACAACAAACAATTGGTATACCAATGGGCACAAACTGTGTACCTTTGTCTGCTGGTTTGTTTCTTTAAAAATATAAATCAGAATTTTTACAGAACCTTTTTACAGAAAAGACTCGCTAAATCATTCACCTACACATATAGATATATAGATGACGTTCTATCTCTAAATAATCCCAAATTTGGAGAATATGTGAATGTCATCTATCCCAGTGAGCTTGAAATAAAAGAAACAGCGGATTTTCTACGTTCTGCTTCATATTTAAACTTATACCTCAATTATGAAACCCACGAAAGGTTACGTCTGAAGCTATACGACAAACGTGATGACTAAAATTTTTCTATTGTCAATTTTTCTATTTTTTGTTCAATAAATGATTAATGATGTAAGTGTACTGAAATGGTAGATTAATCCTACGTATGAATATGTCTATCATACATTATTTTGGTTCAGTAATTAGTATAGTAATCATAACTTATGAACTGAATATTTATATATATATATATACTCTTTTTCATCTACATGTGAATATTTATCAGACTTTTCAAGCAAAACTGCTGCATTCACTCACCTTTTACAAAACAAAGGTTTGTTTAATCAAACTCTTGATTTAACCTATCTTTGAGGAACAAATGTTTTTTTTTTTTTTTTTGTTATCTAAAACATACGGAACGTAAATTATACCTGACACTATCATCCTCAGTCGCTCTATCTACGGGTATTTTCTTCAGTGTTGTCTTAGACGTATAATACATAATATTGCTCTTTATTACATCCATGTTACGTAAAACATTTTCTGAGTTTCTTTCTCAAGTCTCTTCTTTAAAAAATACCAATTGTTTGTTCAGTCAGAAACCTTTTTAAACCTTTTGTGGAATAAAACCTTTAATTGTATTTTTTTCATTGACAGATACCCATGGACATATTCAACAAATATGTTGTTGTCACAGCCTATAAAGCGTCAAAGAACATTATTCTCGTTTGTAACAGATTCTAAGTAGAATGTCTTATTAAGGAGGTTGGTTTGGATAGTATATCAGAGAACCCTACATATGCCAGAACTAATTTTACCAAAGATGAATTTTTTCCAACCCTAGGAAAGTTCTTTGGTCTTTCGGTATTAGTCTTAAACAGAAAGACCTTGAACTTCCTTACTTGTATTGGATTCCAAAACTTTCTAAGAATCCATACAAAAAAGATATATAGCAGGTTCCTCTAAATGTACCACTAAAGTAATTTTACACAAGTTTTAACAGTTCTCAAAGATGGTCTCCAATCTTATTCAGAAAAGTCTATTCTACATCTGGCATCAACCAAATGTGGATTCTAAAAAATTCTAAAGAACAATTTGAACATCTTGTTTCTAATCTCCTGTAAAAAAGTTTAAACATTTTTTCTACACTTTACAGCACTAAGTTGAAACAACGCCTTAAACAAATCATTTACTTGTCATATTGTTACAGAAATGATAAGCCAAGTTGTTAAAAAGTAGAGCACAAGTTTTTTAAACACCATACGGACTGCTAACAAAAATATACTGAAGATATCATCAGCAAAACATAAGAGTTTTGATAGACAATATTTTGTTGTATTTAGTTAATATAATTTTCCAACCAGTATCCGGTATTTAACTGAATTGGCCAGTTTTCCAAGTTTTTTGCTTTTAAAATTGTTTAAGACATGGACCGATATATTTGTCTTTAAAAAGTATACGTTGTCTGGCTGAACCTCCCCCTCCTTTCGTCGCACTAAAAGACGCCCGAAAGTCATTTTCTTTCATGCACACATTATAAATATTGTAATATTGTTTAGACAAAAAAATTAAATTACATCTTACTGTGTATGTTATGTAGTGAATAAAATTAAAAAAGCTAATAATTTGGCAATAATAAAGCCATGATTAGAAAAAAGCATTATAATAATATTATCAATGAAATAAATTATTAGCCTTGTAACTTTGTTTCTGGAAAGACAGACCTTGTAAATAAATAGGTCATATTGTGACAGAGCAGTCCTATCTAAGAGAGACCTTGTAAATAAAAAGGTCATATTGTGACAGAAGTCGTCCTGTCTAAGAGAGACCTTGTAAATAAATAGGTCATATTGTGACAGAAGTCGTCCTGTCTAAGAGAGACCTTGTAAATAAATAGGTCATATTACGACAGAGCCGTCCTGTCTAAGAGAGACCTTGTAAATAAATAGGTCATATTGTGACAGAGCCGTCCTGTCTAAGAGAGACCTTGTAAATAAATAGGTCCTTGTAAATAAATAGGTCATATTGTGACAGAAGCCGTCTTGTCAAAGACAGAACTTGTAAATAAATAGGTCATATCGTGACAGAAGCCGTCCTGTCTAAGACAGTACTTGTAAATAAATAGGTCATATTGTGACAGAAGCCGTCCTGTCTAAGACAGACCTTGTAAATAAGTAGGTCATATTGTGACAGAAGTCGTCCTGTCTAAGAGAGACCTTGTAAATAAATAGGTCGTATTACGACAGAGCCGTCCTGTCTAAGAGAGACCTTGTAAATAAATAGGTCGTATTACGACAAAGCCGTCCTGTCTAAGAGAGACCTTGTAAATAAATAGGTCATATTACGACAGAGCCGTCCTGTCTAAGAGAGACCTTGTAAATAAATAGGTCATGTTACGACAGAGCAGTCCTGTCTAAGAGAGACCTTGTAAATAAATAGGTCCTTGTAAATAAATAGGTCATATTGTGACAGAAGCCGTCCTGTCAAAGACAGAACTTGTAAATAAATAGGTCATATCGTGACCAGAAGCCGTCCTGTCTAAGACAGGACTTGTAAATAAATAGGTCATATTGTGACAGAAGCCGTCCTGTCTAAGGCAGGATGAAGTGGAAGTGTATGTTTTACGTTACATCAGCCATTTTTCCGCTTTTTGCGACGAGAACAAGTGTATTTATCTTTAAGGATTAATCCAAGAACAAGTTCGTTTTCAATGATATGTAAGATGTGTGAGAGTGTTTAAAGTCTGTCTAATACTAATCTACTAGCTTACAGAGTCAGTACGTCGTAAACATGCATACTATTTCCTCAATGTTGAATACTGTTGTTAATTAATTTATGAAAAATAATTATTTAAATAATAAGAAAATTTCAAAAATAATTATTTAGATAATAAAAAAATAAATAATTATTATTTAAATAATAAGAAAATTTAAAAGTTTTTATCTATTTATTCGTGTTGGGCATGACTTCCCTTGTACCCCATACACATTAATTTTGATGTAGAATTGTTGAAATTTGATTTTAAAATAGTACCAAAATTTTCAAATAAGTTGTAAAAGTAAAGGAGTATTACATATATATAAATCTTTTCTTTTGATAGGCAATCAGGAAATTTTAATTTACTGACATTAAACCGGCTAAGCCATGATACATTTTTGATTTCTCTTTACTACCCTTGTTACTCTACAATCTTTCAACATCCGTATGTTTTAACGTAAAATAGTTTTTTTTATATTTGACATATGAATTCAAAAAATATGTTAACCGAAGATATCATCTCACGTGTGTTACCTGAAATCTTATATAATGTTTATGAAAATACTTACAACACAAACATGTGGACAGCAAATGGCAAAAAATATTATAAACCAACTTGGTTACTACTTCATCATAATTAATTCAAACTTGTAGACTTGTAAAAACCAACATTAACCGAGAATTATTGATATAGGAAAACAAGAACAACTCAAAATAATAAGTACGACCCATAAACTCGGATTATTAAGTAAATTTATACAATCGGGAGATGAACGATCACGAACCCCCTCTCAAAAATAGCAAAGACAGAAATAAACAAAATCAGAATACATTTATATGTATATGCCATATACCATTTTTTGAATTTAATCATAAAATACATTCAAAAAATGGTATATGACAATAATTGTCATATACCATTTTTTGAATGTATTTTATGATTAAATTCAAAAAATGGTATATGACATATATACATAAACTCGCTTCACTCTCTAGGTAGACGCTCTTTCATTTGTGGCTTACGAGTGGGAGGGAAATACACCGAACACAAGACACTGCTCAAAGGGAAGTAAGCCCTACCGAAGCGTCTTAATAACGTAGAAGTAAAACAGGTGCACGTAAAAACTTTCCAGTACATTCTGTTTTAATTTTGCTGATTTGATACTGTCTTTGGAGGAATTTGAAAAAAAAGAGAAAAAGTTGCTATGAAAATTTAAAACTCAAAGGTAACTAGTTTTATTTCAGATACTGAGATAGTTAATTGTGCTTGACATGATCAATAACCTGAAAAGAGAGACAGAAAGGGGGGGGGGGGGTGTTATGGTGTTTACAATTTACAACTTTTTTGCGATGTGCTCGATGGAAATAGTAAATAAAGATCAATATTTCTCTTGTTAGTATTCTTTACTGTGTTCTTTGTTTTAAAGTCTTGGTCGTTGGAGAATCTTGTCTATTAATTTATTATTGAAAGCACCAAAAACTCACAGAACAAGGACGGAATATGTCTACTGTCTGATTCACGTCTGCCGTAGCACTAGTTTTTCAAAGTTTTAGAAGAGATATCAAAAAATTTTGTAGAATGCCACATACCGTTATGACGTATGCATTTTGTCGTAATTAACTGACACCAAACTCAATGCCATCTTAGCTGGAGTATTAAATGCGAACTTTTTAAAATCCTTACGGGGATTTAATATGGGAAAACACACAAACGCTCATTCCGGAAATACATCGCTGTAATAATCATGCGGGTTAGGGTAGAAAATTCTGGAATTGTTCATTCAGCTGTAGGTAAGATCGCCGTTGTTAGACCTACAGTATATATTCCTTTTGCTGTCAAGTTGCAGACGATATTACCTGGCCAGCGAAAATGGGAAAGTCGGTCATGCGCAATTCGATTTTCTTAACCCGCATGATTTTTCAGCGATGTATTTCCGGAATGAGTGTTTGTGTCTTTTCCCATATTAAATCCCCGTAAGGATTTTAAAAAGCTCTGCATTTTATACTCCGGCTAAGATGGCATTGAGTTTGGTGTCAGTTAATTACGACAAAATGCATACGTCATAACGGTATGTAACATGCTACAAATTTTTTTGATATCTCTTCTAAAACCTTGAAAAACTAGTGCTACAGCAGACGTGAATCAGACAGTAGTAAGGTCGACAAAATGTAGTTTTATGATCTGGGATCATAACTTATTGATTTGGATTTCCCCGTTTTATACCATCATGAGCTTAATTTGTTTTGACGAGCGATTAGATTATTTTCATGTCGAATCCGGATTGTCACAGCATACTTATTTTTACAGAGTGATTATTTGCATGTACGGTAAAATAACGCATGTTGTTGGCTGGCAATATTTACACGTTTGCATGCGCGGTACAGTAACATAGATCAGCCGTATACAGACAATGTTTGTGTTCAATGAAGTATAGGGCCTATTGGACATATCGTTCAACGATTTAATACAATCATTTTGATCAATGAAGTATATTGGCTATATGAAACTTAATTTAGATAAGATTACCTAAAATATCCTATAAAACTAATGAAACCATTTAAGATAAAATAATTGTTTTATGTAAAAAGTTTGATAACATGTTGCAGCCGATAATCAGAATGCTTTATATAAAATTAAAAAATATATATTTATAATTTATAAGGTAAAATTAAAATTAAATACTTATTAAGTTATTTTAGGTTCATTATACATTCTAATCA
Organism: Tegillarca granosa; assembly: GCA_029721355.1. Classification (NCBI taxonomy): domain Eukaryota; kingdom Metazoa; phylum Mollusca; class Bivalvia; order Arcoida; family Arcidae; genus Tegillarca; species Tegillarca granosa. Next base: position 36,403,280 of record CM056606.1, on the reverse strand, counting down.
TAGTTGTGATTAAACTGTTATTAACTTGTTTTCAGTCATTTTGTCAAATTGTAAAAATGTCATTTGTTTTGCTACAAGTATTTTGTACTTTATTGCAAATAAATATTATGATTATTATGATTATAATCAATATATGACGAGTACAGGTTAAAAAAAAAATTGAATGGTGTTCGGCGCATTCAGCTAATTAATGCTATTTTTGGTTTGATTACGGGTAAGATAAGATCACAGGATTCCATTAATCACATAATGCAATTATGCAATTAAGGCCATGATCACATGATGATGATTAATTAATTGACCACTCGTGTCAAGGTAATTAGGTACCTATCAGGCTATCAACATAGGATGCTACAATTGAAATAGGTGTCAATAATTCCTGGTTTCAATAATAATTATATTGAAGAATCAGAGTTGTCTGGTTTCTATCTGTGTAAAATACATTAGATGGGACAAGTTTTTAATATTTTGAACATGCATATCGATTTTCAGAAGGCTGTGGACCATGGTTATTTAGACTTAGCAAGTGAGGTTAAGAGTTGTGGAACTGGAAAGGATGCAAAGTTTTTGTCAAATTTGTTGTGCAGAAGTCGTTTTTGGCATGAGAGTAAAAGAAAAATTATTGATGAACAAATGAAAGTGTTTGCGCTATATATAATAGATAGTAGAGACAGTTTGTACATATTGTGGCCGATGTGTATTGGGGAGTGGAAGATAATGGTGATGACGAGAAAGTGTTCGGAAAAATGTTAATGGCACTTAAGAGAAAAGCGTGATAGTTGTATTACAAGAGTTGGCGTTTTCGGGTTGAGTTATGTAAAGAGAGTTGACATGCTGTGCAAGGGTGATTTTAAGGTGTCTGATGGTGAATGTTTGTTGTTTTGGAAAAGTTGGCATGAGAGCAGAAAGAATCGATAGTAAATTGTTTTGTCAGTTTTTGTGTCAAAAGCTCCATGAAGTGTTTCTTCAGTCAGATGGTAACAATGTTTCTCCAACTTGTGGGCCAACTGATATAATTAGACATATTTTTGAGCTAGCGGATAATTTGCAATCGTGTTAAAGAAATGTATGTTGGTGAAATTCTTAGAAGAAATTTCGTAAAATCGCCAGTTGTGAATTAAGTTGCACGGCCGAGGTCGTTACCTTGTAAATGCTCTTTAGCTTCGCCAACAACATCATTGAACATTTGCTCTAATTCGTCATGGATGTTGGTCAATTTCTGTCCCTGCAATGTTTGGTTTGGGTTAAATTTTACCTGGTAATGTCTGTCTATGACCCTGTTATTGAATGTTTTTTCTCCTATTTTTTAAAACTCGTATTCTAGAGAATCACCGTCATTTTCAACATGACCAACTTGTAAATTACTAGGCCCTGGTTGAGGTGAAGCATCTTTTCTCCTTCTTTTTTTTGGAGAGCCGTCACAAGTGGACTCCCCGGATTGAACTACATTTCTGTGTTCTCTTTCATGGTGATGTAAACTCTGCACGTCAGTGAATGGTAAATGGCACCACTTGCAATCCTTGTTGAATAAAGCATTGCCGTTTAAAAAATCTAAATCGGCATGGATTTCTTCATGCGACTTTAGGTTTTCCCAATGTGTAAATTCCGCATTGCACCATCTACACTTTTCAGCCATCTAAAATGTACAATAAAACATAAAAACTAATATAAATTAAAACGTTTTACAGTTGAATTCTCATTTACCACATTACCACTGATGAGTGAACCCGAGTATGACGACCAATTTTTGTAAAACTTACATATTAAAAGTGGAATAAGACAAAATGTTGACTGCCGACGAAAAGAACTATCGGAGGCGTATCTGGACCGATCCAAAACATGCAGGATCGTTCACAGGACCTGGAAAACTATATCAAATTGTGAAAAAAGAAGGAAAATATAAAATTGTTTTTTACAGCATCAAACAATTCCTAGCAGATCAAGACAGTTATTCACTTCAAAAAGTGGGATCGAGCTCTGTGATTGATCCTGTCGTATTTCCACTGGATTCTGGGTCTCTTTCAGATATTTTACATATTTTTCTTTTGGAAGGATGACAAGTTCCTTTGCCATCGTTTAAAACTTTTAACATGGGACTTAACAACAATGGGATCAACTCCGTCCGTTTCACTAAGAGATTTATTTTCAGTTTTTTACTTGAAAGTGTGTCGTAAGAGAGTGAATAAAAAGTTTTGCAAATTGTATGGAAAATATGTAGTAAGATTCAACAACATAAACTTTCCTCATGATTATTCTTAGGATGGTGTGTATTTGAGTGATTATGAAAGGAAATGATATTGTTACCCATTACAACAGATTTTTGAAAGTGCTGACATGTGTGAAATAAAGTATTAAATTGTAAAATATAAGATAAATACAGGTGTATGTGTGATTACTTACCATATGTTAATGTTGTGACAAGGATTAGTCTTAATCAGCACTATTGTCAATGTTCTTTCTTTTGCTGTCTTGATCTCTGATTTGTAATACCTGTAATAACCTTGTGCCACACGCTCTCCTTCACAAAATGTTAAGATACTCTTTGAAGTAGGAAATTTGATCTTGTATGTTTTTTAATTTAAACACATTAAGTTTTAATTCTTTTGGATTTTATATTCTATCGTCTATAAAATCAGAAAAAGGCTTCGAGTTTAAAGTTAAAATCATATAAATATCTTATATATTCATTTTATAATTATATTGCATTCGACAGACAAGTACTGACCAGTGCTGTGTATTGCGATGTATTTCTAAAATATATTTCAAAATTATCATATTGCGATAGTGCTGCAGTAGTGTTAATTTTTCATTCCTTGCTATATTATAGCTATAACATATATATATAGATATTATTTTATTTATCGTTTTAACCATTTTCTTTAAAAGTAAATTGTTTTTATTATTTTATTTATTAAGTACTTTTTTATTTATTTTATTTTATTTATTTTTATTTTTTTTTATTGTTTGATTTATAATAATAAGAGTATTAAATTGTTCTTTATACTTCATTGAACACAAACCTTGTCCATGTACGGCTGATATGTTATTGTATTGCACATGCGTACGTGTAAATAATGCCAGACAACAACATGCATTATTCTACCGTACATGCAAATAATGTCAGCCTTATTTTTATGATACATTAAAAGAAATGCCACTAGATCTGTACTCTTTTCAACTTTTTTGAGGTTTTACATTTCCTATGTTGAAGGTAACTTTCTGCTTGGTTCTCAGGTTTCCTCCACTGTTCAGTCTCAATACATGGGGGGGGGGGGATATAAAATGTGATGTACCAATCTTCCGCAGCAGAAAATAGGTGTAATGAGCCTAAAACATTAACAAATACCTTTATAATTTGATTTGATTTCAGGAAAGTGAAGATTTGCTACAGTTAGAGAATCTGTCACAATGCTTGAAATCACCTGTAACGACAGGTTAGGGAAGAAAGTCAGAGTTAAGTGCAAGTATCCTTTTGACAAAAAGAAATGTGGTTATAATAAATACAATGGATGTTTGTTTAATCATTGTTTCTTCTAAAATAAAATAATTTGGTATATACTCTCACTGTAATTCATGGTGTTTCAGATCCAAGTTGAACCTTTATGAACAACATATCAGTTAAACTTTAAATCCACCTTATGACTAAATCGGTCAGATTTTAGTGTGACAGAGATTGTCAGTTTGCTTGTCAAAAGTCTGTGTTTTTTTTTCTGGTTTCCAATACTGGCTACTTGATTTAAGTGAAAGAATTCTAAATGGGGCATTAAACACAATAACTCCCGTCTGCTGCTTTACTCTTAGTAAATGTTTACAGCAGGGGTTCAAAATTATATTACACAATGATAGGTCTAGAATTTTTTGCCTTTGTTTTTGGTAGGTCACAAATTAAGATTGGGAAGTCCAATTGAATAAAATTGAATCAACTCATTGATCAAATTTGTTTATATTCTTGATTTAACATATATACAACTTACAAACACTCAAAGGATACTGTTGTCAAAGTGACAGTGTATTATATTTTCATATCTGGAAACGATCAGACAACAACAACAGCTTTGACAAATTGCAATAAATTAAGTGATTTTGATACACAAAGGAAGAATATTCAAAAAATGTTTTAATACACAAAGGAAATGTATTCTAAAAATTGTCATGACAAAAAAGGCAGGTTCATCAGACTTTTTCAGTAAATATTTAAAGAGTCCCAAAGTGAAATCAAAAGGTCCTTGGACCTGGGGAATTTTAAACCCCTGTTACAGATGTGTTTTTTTTTAGAATTCCTTGACCATTTGTTTAGTATTGATGATACAATTGGTGACCTGAAGAAATTAATAGCTGCTCAGACTGGTACCAGACCAGAGAAAATTGTTTTGAAGAAATGGTAAGTTTATGTGTTAAAATATTTTATGTTTGTTTAACTTTATAAATAAGATTTTGTTTTATAAAAATCCTACAGAATGTAAAACAAATCTTATGTTAATTGGTCCGTTAACGTCATTTTTATGTTTCATGTCTATATTGCAAATAAATGCATTTTATAATTGAAGTATAAAAGATTTATTGAAATTTGCTTTGTGGGACATTGAAATTCTGTAATGTTACATACGCAAAACCACACGCATGGTTTTGTAATTATCATATACCCTACCAAACTGAATTCAAAGCTTTCTTTCTAACTAAATCTGGCAATAAATTCACAATCAGCTTTTTATATTGATTTTTAATCTGATTGGAAAAAACTGACATCTGATGGGAAAAACCGAAAAAAACTGCTAAAAAGTAATTAAATACAACAGATAATTGTTCATTTAAGCATCATTTGTTAACATTTTACTACAACTTTCGTAAACACTGTTTAAAACTTAAAAAACAAACATTGATTTATCAAAATTTGTTATCATCGTCCAGGATTCTCCCAACTTGACAAAATTCTCCCAACTGAATAATGACATCATACAGGAAAAGTTCTCACGTATTCATGACATAATGTTATTGTTGTTGGAAAAGGGAATTCCCCTAAAATTAGATCCCGGCTAGTATGGTGACACAGAATGTTATATCACACATGTGCGATAGGGACCATTGTATCACATAGCCAGAAAATGTAATGTATTGCTATAGTAAGATTCAATGGGTATGTGATAAATGGTTTTATGGACATTTTTGGGGTCTGAATAAAATCATTTATTTGATATGTTGATAAATACCTTATTAATCATGTGAAAATAAAGTATTTGTGTGTAAAGCTCCAAGGTTCTTCATTGTAACAAGTTAGTTAATGATGATATTATTTTCCATGTCACTTACTCACTTATTCACAGACTTACTGTAATCCAGGTATTTAAACTGCATTTGTCTGATAATTTATTCTAAATTATTTTCAGGTACACAATATACAAAGATCATATTACAGTTGGAGATTGTATCCTTTTTTGGGTGAAGAATGTGTTACCATTCTTGTCTGTTGTGTAAATTAGGTGGTTAAGTGTTTCAAACACACATTTATTTATAACTGCCATTTTGCCACATAAGTTACATTCCTTTTTAAGGTGCAACTGACCTTGAGTGAAAAAGTTTGTCAACTGGTATGACAAAAGGTTGTGATTTTTTCAATTACATGTATTCCACTTTTCTCCTCCATTTCAACTGACCAATACAACATGAATGAAATAAAGGTGACTGAAAAACAGACCTCCAAATCAAGTCATATTCCATTTTCATTCTTGATATTTGTGTTTAACTAAGACTCAGTACACATGTTAGGACTTTACATGATTCTAGGTTTTACATTATAGTGAGTTTGTAAACAGTATAAATCACATACCATCTAAATATAGTTAATAGGTAAGTAGACTGTACTAGTGTAGTTTTACATCCTGATGTAGATTATTTCATTTATAGTAAGAACATTCTGTATATTAGAGAGAGTGCAACTAAAACCAGAAAGTAATCAATCTTTAGCAAGTAAATTGACGGTGTTAAACTTTTTCACACTGGGTTCTGTCTTTATGAGATTTAAACATCATGATAAAGAAGTTACAGGGAGGGACACAAGTGTTACTTATCTAGTTACATCTCATCATGAGTATTGGTGCAATATTATTGTCAACATATGCTCATTCTTTACACAAAATTTACAAATTATTATCATACCTTACTATCAAGGAGGTTAGGTACTTTTAGGTTCCAGCTAACAGATCCATTGTTAACAGAACCTGATTTTTTTAAATATAAAATTCATTCTTCCATTCCAGAAAAGAGTGATGTATCTTATGAGGGACATAGAACGCCATTTTTGAACCACATTGATTTGTGAATCCCTTGCCCAAGCCCAAAGTCTGTGGGTTTCTCCACCATCCCAGAACTGCCTGCCATAACATACATGAAACAAATTTTGATTGGGGTTTCAACTTCACTTATTTATATCTCATCCGAATTAAAAGCATTGTATTTCAAATGGAATTGAGCATCTCCACTAACTCCACAGATGATAAGCTTAAAATTAATTATTTATTATTATTATTATAATCATTATTATTATTATTTAGAACTTTTTTCTATCATTATTTATTGCAACAAATGAGTACATCTATTTCCTTAACATGTAAACAAGATGAAATTCATGATGGGATGAACCTGGAGTTGTATTATCAGTAATTGTAATCTCGGTGAAAATGTATGACAGAAAATGTGTTCAGAAACTAGTTGTAATGGAGAAACAAAAGTTGTGATGTGGATGAAACTTTGTAAATAAAAATTTTAAAGAAAAACTTTGATATTGATGCTGGGCAGACATGCCTGGTTAATACATGTATATTAAATTGCAAGGTTGACCGGTATCTTTTTACATTTTTCGTTTATGAACATTAAAAACCCAATGAAAATGATTCATCAGAAATTCTGTTATGGATACACTGGATTGACTGACATCTTTTACATGTTACATACATACACAAGTCTTTAGTAAGAAGGGTTTGGCTTTGGATACATTTGTATTTTTATGTAACTTCATCTTACTTTTTATCATCATTGAATTTGTGTTTCTTATCTTACAGAATCATTTAACAGTATTTAAAGTAAAATATTGATATTTTTGGTCAGTTCCTGTTGTTACTATGGCAACTTTTTTGTATTTTTGATTATTTTAATAAAATCACCATAAATTTATTAAATATACATCCCAATCAAGTCAGGTTTATGGAATCCTTCTGTTTCCTGAAGACCATGAAATTTTGGGAAATAACAAAATGATCAAAACAATATTTGGGATAAAAACTGCAGCAGGAATTAATGTCAGTAAATATTGTTTAATGTACAATGTATATAGTATCAAATAAATTGATCTTTGAAAATAATTGGTTTGTCTTATCTTTAATAACTTGTTAACATGTTACTTGTAACCCAACATGAGTTAGTTCAAGATGATATTAAAGCTGGACAGTTTAAGGTAATGTATGTGGGCAAGGAGTGGAGTAGTGGTAATCAGTCAAGATTCTTTCACTTATGGCGAGGCGGTCAGTTATGAGATGGTGGAAGAAACCGGAGTACCTGGAGAAAACCACAGACCTTCAGCAATCGAACTGACAAACTTTCTCACACTCGGATCTTTCCTGAGACATGGGCAAGGAGAGTCTTGTATAAAACTTCCTTTGACCCAGACCAATAACATCTGATTTAGAAGAACCCTATGTCGTATTTCATGATGCAGAGTGTAACTCAAACAAATGTTCAAGTATATGATGAGAGTTGGCATTTAACTATACTGCCCACTTACATATATTTTTATTTTCACACATGTGGAAGTGAACTGTCAACTGGTGTTATTTTCTTACATGTTGTAGTTAACTGTCAACTTATGTAATGTTATTTTGTCAGTTGTCATGGTTTACCAGATTTTTATTTGGCCCAATTAATTTCTTTTCAATTAAATCAATCTTGAAGATCAGTTAAGTACAAAATATTATACTGTAGAATGGTTAATATTTGTTGGGTTAAAATTTCATGGTTTTGCAATTTAAAATCAATCCAACAACGAGTTTTGTGAAAATAATTCCCATTGGAGGAGATGACAACTTACAATTTTCATTAATGTTAATTTTTTGTGGTTTTCATACCCATTAAAAGACAATTTTTAAGACAACTAAAAAACACCTTATCAGTGGTAAACAGAACAACCTGTAATATGTTAAATGGCTATACAATGTGTATCAAAGAATTAGCTCAAAAACAACAACAAAAAAAAAAAAAAAAAAAAAAAAAAAACCATTTGTTTAAAGAAAACAGATCTATCTTCTATAAATCAAATTTGAACTAAAATGGTCTATAAATAAATTTCTAAAGGTCATTTATCGATGTTTATTTATAGTTATGATGGACATCATGGATTTTAGATGGACATGCCAGACATCTACATCAACTTAAGATTCTTCCTCACCAAATATTGTTAAAGTTTTCAGTGGATTCAGAGGAGAAAACTAAAGCTTACAAAAGTACAAAAAGACATACATGTAAACATTGTCAGGCTGTGTAGCCAGCTGAGTTAAAAATCAGTGAATTGACATTACACATTTAGTTCAAATTTAAATTATCATGGTGATTTAACATACATGTGGGATTTTTTTTTTTTTTTTTTAGATATTATTAAATTAAATCTGATTATAGCAAATAAGGTTATATTTTTACTTATATCGCTGAAAAATCTCTCTTAAAACCACAAGGCATATCTATTGAATCTAAATTTGGTATGGAAGGACATTGCTTAGCTGTATTGAAAGCATTGCTATAAGTTTGTTCAAAAACACAAAACAACTCGGGTGGAACTTCACTGAAATTTATTGAAAAGCACGACTAATAATCAAATTTATACAAAGTATACAAATAAATCAACTGTGATGATGTAAATTATAACATTTTAGTCTGTTCTACAAATTTGGTTTTATTTTCATCTAAAGATGAGAGTAAGACCAAGCATTTTAGAAAACTAAACTAAAAAGGAAAGTAAAAAAAGAGAGAGAAGAGAGTAAGTTTGAGAGAGAAGTATAACTGGATATACGTGAATAATTAAATTTTTTTACAGGGACTTTCGAAAAATTTAAAAACAAAATAAATTTGCTCAACAAGCCACATAATTTACAGTAAATAACAGGATGGTTTACATTATATTAGTTACCTTATAATTTAGGATGTACCAATGATGCTTGTAATATATCAAAAAGTAAAAAAAGGAAGTCCGTTTAAAAATTTAATTAAAAAAATTCAATCATGTAATATAATTCTGGTTAATAAAAAGCAGATTTAACATAAATATTAAAAATACAGATATATTTAAAATGAATACTGGTATGGAATGATATATGTGTATACAAATAGGATGATACAGCTGAATAACCATAGCAACCAAGAACATGTTACAACAACTAAACAAATAAAATGTCGGAAAAAAACAATGGATAAACACATACTGACTTCCTATAAAATTATTGGCTTCCTCTTGATAAGTCCTCTACAGAGTACACTTAATTTCATCAATTAAGATGGACATTTTAAATAATTAAAAAACAAATACAGCATTAGCCTATTAAAATATTTAAATATCTGCGATAAAATAAAAGTTCATATCAGTATGTATGTATCATAAAATTCTTACATGCCCCATTATAAATTATAGTTGATATTGACTTATAAAAACAAGTAAGAAAATAGTTCAAAAATAAAATAGGAAATTGAAAAAATTGGTACATCTGCTTTATACATAACAAGATTAAACAGGTACATCTTTATGTGTAACAAGATAAAACGGGGGTATTACAGACAGGGGAAAAAAAAATGAAGACTATTTTAGTACATTTACATTTTATAAAGCTGGTTGGCAATAAATCAAAGGAAAACGTAAATTTGAATACATTTTTATGTCTCAACAATAGAGAATAGATACCAGTATCGTGTTTGTAATTATTCTGTGATGTATTCTCAAATGTAAAAATGAATGTGTAACATTTCACACACACACACACACCCCCACCCACCTGTGCGCACACACATACACACACTGATCATACCTATATTTCACCTTTATTGGTACGCCATGAATTATTTTACCTGAAGATTACAATCATGATTTAAATACACAAGAAAACATTCAGATTTTATATAAATAACAAATTAATCTCTTTATCCTTATTATAAATCCTCACAGACATTGTCTGTAAATTCTGATCAGTTATCTGACTGAATGGTAAAATAATAATGAACCTGAAAATGTCTTAACAAAAGTAACAAAAAATGTTATGATCACCGAGAATAAATCTTATGACCAGAGGGAACGAAATGCATGTAAAATTTTATTGTCCTGTATGTACAATGTAGTGTATAGAATATAACTAACACAAAGTTGTTTGTATAATGACGATTACTGCATGTTTTTGGTATTTATTCACTGACTGTCCAATGTTTAAAAATATATCTCAAAAGAATTATCAGCACATTTTATGTAAGCAAAGATTACTTAAATACTGGTCAGTTTTACATTCCTTTCCCTATCTGAATGTTTCCTATCCTATTTTTAGCAAATCTATGAGATTTTTTAAATATACGTCATACAGTTAGTGGTGACAGTGAAAGGGCATGATGAAACACAACACAAAACTTTTTGGCACTAGCATAAACCTTAAGGATTTCAAACACTTCACTTTGGACATATTTGTAAACTATCCATGACAAAGTTGATAGCTTGTAATGGGTCTTCTATCTCCCTCATATTGTCTTTCCTAAGGACCCAATCTGGTCGAATTTTGTACTGCTTCTTATGTGGTAGATGTATAGGCAATGTGGAGTTAAAACTTTTGGCTGCAATTTGTTTTGCCTGCCTTATCAGACGTTTCTCATCAATTCTGTGTTTGCGTACTGTCAAAGAATGAATACTTCTTATCTTATCAGCAAGTTTTGTATTTTCACAGATTTCCTGAAAAAAGAGAAGTAAATTTGTGTTTTAGAACAACTCAATTACATAACAAAGAGAAGTTATCCTATCTCATCAAAGCATCTGGCAACTTTAAACAATTTTTTTAATAAAAGGGAGATAATAAATTGATAACTTGTTCATGAATTTCTTTGTATACAACACTATGCACACTTATCTCTGGGGTTGTGATTGGGTGTCCATTTATACCATTTATGTCTGTCCAAAACTATCATTTTCTCTGGTAATAAAAAATGTTTATGTCACAGTTTCCCAAAATGATTATCATTTTTAATCAGGGTAATGTCAAAAGTAATAAAATGGAAATACATTTGTATCACAAAATTTACTGGTATCGCATTATTATTGGCCGTTTGTTATTTTAAAAAATTATTCTTACATCTCTGCGGCACTTTTCCATTCCCATGATTCCAAGCAACATACAAGTGCGGGAAAATATAGCACCTTTCTCTCTGTAAATCTGCATCAGGTCTATGAGAGTGTCAATAGATTCCTCCACATTGTATACATCAGATGCTGTTTTGTCATACTGAAATAAAATAGAATAACATTATACATGTATATACAAGTGTTAATTTATCAAAACGTGTTATTTATAAACAAATATTTATTATCTTCTTCTATAGCCTATTTATAGTCATATTTTCTTGAGACAGAGACAACAATGTGATCGATATACTATTTTACTATACACCATCATGGATGCTATACATGTACATTATTTGTGAAATATTGAACTAAATACATATTCAAATAAATAAATTTTTGTAAGCATCAGGAATAAAATTCTTTTGTTTTTCGTTATGCATGGAAACATAAATTACTATGGCCAATGCAATTAATGCATGAACAGTAGTCACACTTCAACAGATGGATGAAGCAATATTCTTAAAAAAAATTATTCAATAAGACAAAAATAAAAATAAAACTAAAAACAACTTGAAATATATGTGATAAGATTTCTGATATACTGACCTTGGCCAGATTAAGTAATATGTTGACTGAGTATTTGATCAGCTCCATATGTGGCTGACTGCGGTTACAACTACGTATCAGTCTATAGATAACACTGACGGCATTTACTTCAACCATTCTCTCGCAGCAAGCTGGTGATAACCTGGTGGCAACATCTATTTACAAATATAAAAATAAAACCCATATTAGATTCATCATTTATATACTAACAAGGCACCAAAAGTGATACTAATCCCCTCGCAATGGAGTATTGTGTAATATTGTTTTATTAAAAAAAGACAATATTTAGATGCTAATTTGTATATTGTGGTAAAAACATGTAAATGAAAAAAGTTACTAAAATACCTGTTACATAAATGTATAATAAAGGGTCAAGGGTTCTACTTTATACATGTATATAACAAATATGAACCAAATTGATGAACAAATAGATATAAAATGGCTGTTTTTCTATTTATAGTAACAGTGATAATCTTGGATTTAGGATCTGGCTAAAACACGAAATCGTCTAAGATATAATACCAGATTAAACACCTGTATAATTTTTCATGAAATTCTGTTGAGAAACAAACTTGTTCGAGCACTGATAAGGAAAGTGTAACATACAAATGTATGTAAATACTCAAATGTATGGGACAAATCCTATATATTTTTCAAGTTGAAATTAATGGGCTAACTCATCAATATGCTTGAAAGCAGTTTAATATTAGTGTTATAATTAGCTTTAAACTAATGTGAACCTGTAAATAAAATTGAAAATGTAATACATTATTTTCCTCAGCATTTTATTTTTAGTTAGGTTTTGAGTGAAAAATGACCGCCTATTTCTGGTGTATTGGTATCAAAAAAATTTTATGAATGGTAAATAATTTTTATAAAAAATGGTATAAACAGTACAAATAAAGAATTGTTCTTGTATGGTTTTTATACTCTTTTATTTATTTTACCAAGATGTATAAGAGCCTCCAGTATATGGGATAACTGTTTGTATTTCAACAGATAATCTAAAGCAGAGCTTGTACGATTTCCCAGTTTCTTTTCCTCTGTTGCAGAACGATTGGCTTCTTGCAGACTTTTACGAACAATTTCGATTTTCTTGTTTTTGCATCCTTTTCGTACCTTTCTTCCCCTCCAAATTGCCTGTAAAGATAAACATGAGTAATGCATAGGAAGTGTATAAAATGGAGATTTAGGATTTTGTCAAGAAATTTCACTTTCAAGGAGACATCAACGGTTGTAGAAGTTAAAGAATTTATGGAATGATATACAAAAAAAAAAAAAAAAAAAAAAAAAAAAAAAAAAAAAAAAAAAAAAAAAAAATTTAAAGCATTTACCAGGAGAGGACTACCTAATCTAAAAATTAATTAAATTTTGTTTTATCTTTTTAGCAGCTTGTTGTAATACAAATTAATATAAATGATACGCGTTTATCGTGTTATGCCCGGTGTGATATGAGACATCTGACTTTCTATATTTCAAGTATAGTAAGATATTTGTTTAACCTTGCATCTGTAGTAAAGTTGTAATACTTAGGTGGTAAATCAAGAGTTGTTGCAATAAAAGCAACATGATGATGGCCTTTATAATGGTTTGTTTCTCTCTTATACACTAAAGTTACACAGCAAACTGCTAGAACATGGTATGCCAACAATGACCAATCTAATACATAATGTAGAGAAAGATAATCACCCTACTCACATTACAAAATGTCTTATTTTATCTGTTTTTTGAAACTAGACAAATTATAACTCATGGAGATTAAAGGAAAAATATGAATACTGGAATCTAAGATATTAACATATGGAAAGTCAGTTAGTGGAATTCTTATCATGCCAGAGATTCATAGAATTTATGTCCCTGATCTTAACCCTGAAATTTACCCATATCACGTTTCTAGTTGTCAACATCGTAATACATAGATAATGTACCTGTAATGTTGTCGCAGCCTGTGTTCTCTGTAATGCTTCTCTTTGTACCAACCATTTTTTAAACTGTGTCTGAATCTTTTTGGCAGCAATATGTCGCCTCTGTAGGTACTCCCTGGATACACGCTGGAAAGCACATAAAGCTCTGCGAAATTTCAAGAATTGTAATCGACAGAGCTTACTTCTAAACCATCTCTGTAAGAAAAAGTAGAGAGAAGTCCAATAGCCAGTATAGTAAATATAATGACAAGGCATCAAGAGAACAGTGTAGCTCACCTGTACATCTAGTCCATAAAGGAACATAATATTTGTATTCATCAAAATACATTTCTAAAACAGATCAACATCCATATGTATATCATATGTAGCCATAAACATACCTAAGGAAGATGATCTTATTTTAACTTTAGTTTGTATTCTAGTAATAATCTAAAAGGATTCATTTTGTATGCTCCGGCCCCAGTTTCACAATCATTCACTCAACTGAGTGTACACTCAACTCAAATTCAGGAATATTTCAATGTCGATTTCTAAGACATCACACAGTTAAAACTGAATATCTGGTGTAATATTTTAATTGTTTAGTGTAGTTTTGTTGAACAAAACAAAACATTGTCTCAAAAAACTTCAATATTTTAAAATAATTATGATAGAAAAATGGGAATATTTGAGTTGAGTGTACACTCAGCTGAGTGAATGATTGTGAAACTGGGCCCCGGTCAAGATAATTGAAGCAGTAAGTACTGGTACTGCAGAGGAAAAACCACCTACCTTAAGCAAGAAAAATGACAATTTTTATCACTAAGATCTGTCCAGATTAACCAGATTAAAACCATTTCAGGGTTATCTGTTTTTGATAATTTTTTTTAAACACAGATGTTTGATCCATTTTAACTGGGGCTGACAGTTAAACAAATCTACAAAACTAATATTGAGTGAAAACTTTCAAATTGCTTTATCCTATTTTTCCTTTCTTTATCTTAACACCAAATCCCCCGCAGACATAAGGGTGATGACAAAGCTCTGACATTTAAAGTCGGTCAATAAAAAGACTTGTCCCATTGTAATTATTACTGTGTTACTAAAATGTGGTATAGTTTTTATTTCTATTTTCACAGCAGACCCTCTCCAGCACTGCACACTGATTATTCATTTTTACCAAAACAGTATCAAAATAGAAAATGACAGATCTGAATAAGGTAGGACAATTAACATACCTGTAGAATAAGGACCATTTGAAGTTGTTTTTTGGCCTGGATTAACATCTTGTATTTTCCGTAATAGCGCTGTATTCTGACTGCAGCTATATTTACTACGGCATTCTGGGTAAACTGTTTGAGATATAGTTTTCGTTTTTCCTCCTCAATCTGTTAAGGTAAATACAAGATGATAATGTACATTTAAATACGACAAAGAACTCTTAAGTCTGCAATCTCACTTATCATCACAATTACTGTTAAAATGCTGCTCAATAACTCTGCCACCTGCTATGACATTGTAATACTGTGTTATAATGCCCTCTCAGTACCTCTGCCACCTCCCTTATCACCTTTGTAAAACCCTGTTATAATGCTACTCAACAACTGTCACCTCCATATCACTACAGTAAAACCATGTTATAATGCCACTCAACAACTTTCACCTCCATATCACCACAGTAAAACCCTGTTATAATGCTACTCAACAACTGTCACCTCCATATCACCACAGTAAAACCATGTTATAATGCCACTCAACAACTGTCACCTCCATATCACCACAGTAAAACCCTGTTATAATGCTACTCAACAACTGTCACCTCCATATCACTACAGTAAAACCATGTTATAATGCCACTCAACAACTGTCACCTCCATATCACTACAGTAAAACCCTGTTATAATTCCACACAATGACTCTACCACCTCCATATCACTACAGTAAAACCCTGTTATAATGCTACTCAATAATTCTGCCACCACAATACTTTGAAGTTTAGTTTATTTTATTTATATATTTTCTGTAGGCAACTTTCATGATTTAACCCCATCACTCTTCATATCACCAAAATTTGACTGTTTTACCGTACAAATTCCAGTGGAAAAATATTGGTGGCAATAAATTGGTGTTTTACTGTACAAAATCTAAATGGAAAAAATGGTGGCAATAATCAAGGTTTTACTATAAAAATCTGACCAATAATCAGTCATAATGTATGGAGGTGTTACTGTTTTTTAAATTGAGGAGATTCCTTAATCATCAATTTAATTAATTATTATATTTACCTTTATAAGTTGTCTTTGTTTGTATTCCCTGTATTTTGTCTGTATAACTTTAGCTGACCATTGTAATCTACTGTACCACTTCCTGACATGCCTGCCTCTAACAACAGCCTGAGTGATAACAATTCTCCTGACCATCTCCCTGGACATTCGACGTGACAACATACCCCTACAGTACCTCTGTATAGTCAGTACACTGTGTTTTGTCTGCAGGAATTTTCGCCTGTGTTGGCATGTCTCGTGGCATCCCCTGTACCATGTCTGAATCTTTTTAGCTGCACATTTTACGGAATGATAATTTTTTATTTGCCTATGTCTTCTGTAGCAAGCTTGTATTAATGTAGCACTATGATGTTGTTTCTGTATTCTATTACGGACAAGTTTACCTCTAAAATGTGCTTGTATTGTAATGGCTGCTCCTTTGGTGATCATAAAATCTCTCCATACCTGACATCCTAATGTTTTAGCTCTAAATCTTCTTTGCAATTTTATAATGGCAGATCTAGTATGTTTGTATTCATTTCTAGCTGTGTATGCTTTGTAATGAGATTGTAAACACAATGCTGCACATTTCAGCCTTATATATCTCTTGCGCTGAATAAATTGTCTGTAATGTTTTTGAATTGTAATCACACTATCTCTCGCCTTCAAATATTCCCATCTACATGTCCTTGCTGCAACACAACCTCTGTACCAGGTTTGAATTGTTTTTGCTGCATACTTTAGGGTTTGGAATTTTTTCATTTGTAGATGTCTTCTGTAACAGGTTTGTATTAACTTAGCACTCTGATGTTGTTTTTGTAATGCCTTACGAACAACTTGACCTCTGAACCAGGCCTGTATTGTAATGGCTGCACCTTTGGTGATCATAAACTCTCTCCATACCTGACATCCTAATGTTTTAGCTCTAAATCTTCTTTGCAATGTTATAACAGCAGACCTAGTTTGTTTGTATTCATTTCTTACCCTGTATGCTTTGTAATGAGACTGTAAATACACTACTGCACATTTCAATCTTAGATATCTATTACGTTTCATGAAACATCTAAAATGCTTTTGAATTGTTACAACACTATGTTGGATTTGTAAATATCTCTTTCTGCATGTCTTTGTTTCAAGGCATCTTCTGTACCATGTTTGGATTGTTTTTGCTGCACCTTTCATGGACTTAAACTGTCTGACTTGAAGATGTCTTCTGTAGCAAGCTTGTATTAATGTAGCACTTTGATGTTGTTTCTGTATTCTATTACGGACAAGTTTACCTCTGAAATGTGCTTGTATTGTAATGGCTGCACCTTTGGTGATCATAAACTCTCTCCATACCCGGCGCCCTAATGTTTTAGCTCTAAATCTTCTTTGCAATGTTATAACAGCAGATCTAGTTTGTTTGTATTCATTTCTTACCCTGTATGCTTTGTAATGAGACTGTAAACACACTGCTGCACATTTCAGCCTTAGATATCTCTTGCGCTGTATAAATTGTCTGTAATGCTTTTGAATTGTAATCACACTTTCTTTCACCTTCAAATATTCCCATCTACATGTCCTTGCTGCAACACAACCTCTGTACCAGGTTTGAACTGTTTTTGCTGCATACTTTAGGGTTTGGAATTTTTTCATTTGTAGATGTCTTCTGTAACAGGTTTGTATTAACTTAGCACTTTGATGTTGTTTTTGTAATGCCTTACGAACAACTTGACCTCTGAACCAGGCCTGTATTGTAATGGCTGCACCTTTAGTGATCATAAACTCTCTCCATACCTGACGTCCTAACTTATTAGCCCTATAACGCCTCTGACACACCAAAACAGCATTTTTGAGATTTGCAAGATGTTTTCTTACTAGATAGCCCCTTGCTGCTGATTGAATTACCAGGGTGGCAGCCAGCTGCTTTTTCTGCTCTCTACATTTACCAAGGAAATTTCTTACTTGTCTTTGTATCAAAATAGCAGAGGATTTAATAAGTCTAAATTTCTTCAGTTGTAGGTAACCATGAATTCTAGCCTGCAGTCTTGTGATACATTTAACTTGATAAATATATCTTTGCCTTTCAATTAATCCCCTTATAAATGACTGGATAATGATAGCTGATTTGATCTTGTTCTGGTAGTCATGACGACACTGCCTCATCAGTAATGTAGCTTTCATTTTCCTTTGCAAAGCTATGATAGCAGATATGGTGTGTTTGTATTCTTTTCTTACTCGATATGCTTTGTAATGTGATTGTATACACTTTGCTGCAAGTTTCATTGTTGAGTATTTTCTTCGCTGGACAAAACATTTGTAGCATTTCTGAATTATAATAGCACTATTTCTCATTTGTAAATATTTCTGTCTACATGTCTTTGTTTTGATGCTAACTCTGTACCAATCTTGAATTGTTTTAGCTGCACATTTCACAAAATGATATCTCTGCATTTCTTTATGTTTTCTGTAACATGCTTGTATAACTGTAGCACTGTGATGTTGTTTTTGTAATCTATTGCGTTCTTTCTGACCTCTGAACCAGGCCTGTATTGTAATGGCTGCTCCTTTAGAGATCATAAACTTCCTCCATGCCTGATGAGCCAATCTATTTTCCCTATACCTTCTCTGACAAACCAACACAGCATTTCTCAGAGATATAAATTGCTTTTTAATTAGATAACATTTTACTGCAGACTGTATCTTAATAGCAGCATCTCTCTGACGTCTGCTTTCTCTACATTTATCAAGAAATATTCTGACTTGTCTCTGGATAATAGCAGCAGATGTTTTGACTAGCCTGAACCTCTTCAGCTGCTGGTAACCTTTAACCCTAGACTGTAGCTTTTTGATAACTTCAATTTGATGTTTATACTTTTGTCTCTGTATAAATCCCCTTGTAACACACTGTATGAGTACAACTGCTTTGACCTTGCTCTGGTAGTCATGACGACACTGTCTCATCTTCAATGTAGCCCTGAATCTTCTTTGTAAAATGCTTATTACAGTTTTTATGTGTTGGTACTCCTTTCTAATATGATATGATCTGTAGTTTGATTGTAAACAAATGGCTGCTTTTCTTAATGCCAAATATTTTCTCCGTTGAAGAAATCCTCGGAAGTTAGCCTGGATCAACTGAGCTGATTTGTGACGCCTGAAATCTTTCCTGGCCCTGGCAGCTCTATAAGCAGACTGGATAACAATGGCAGATTTCTTCATAGTCTGATAATGTCTTCGTTGTTTTAAGCCTGCAATATGTGCTCTATATCTCTTCTGTATGATATCTGTTGACCATTTTAATCTTCTGTAAGATTTCAGTGCTGTCAAGCATCTGATATGAGATTGAATTTTTATAATGCATTTTAGTGTTTCTCTGTAGTGTTTACGTGACATAAATCCTCTGTAATATTTCTGAATGGTGACAACACTTTGGCGTGTTATCAGGTATTTCTGTCTTATGCATTTGGTTACATGACTTCTTCTGTACAAGCTCTGAATGGTTCTGGCAGCATTTTTCATCGACAGGAATGTATTGCGTTGAACACATGATTTATACCAAGCTTGGATCACTGTTGCACTTCTCTGTTGTTTTTGTATGGTGTTTCTGACCACCTGACCTCTATACCATGCCTGTATCTTTATCACAGCATTTCTCTTAATACTGAAATTCTTCTGTACTTCTAATCCTAATTTCTTACACCTGTATCTCTGCTGACATATTACTGCAGAATCTCTCAACATCAAATAACGTTTTCTTGCAAAATAGCCTCTTACAAAAGATTGTAACTTCACAGCAGCTGATGTTTTTTGCAGCCAGTCCCTTACAAATCTCTGTATAATGACAGCAGATTTCCTCTTTAACTTGAATTCTTCTCTGGCAGATTTCATACACTTGTTGCTTAGATACCAGTTTTGAATCATCTTAGCAGCATTCTGTTGTTCCCTCAATCTACATCTTACTGAGTATCCTCGTACATGTGCTTGTATAAGAATGGCAGATTTTTTATGAAGGAGATACTTTTTGCGTAAGACATATGTTTGCAGGTATCTCTGGAAATAGACAAAATAACTTTATGATGACAAAGTCAGAATCCCTATCACCTACATGTATGACACATGTTCATTCTGGATGATAGCAATGATAAATACAAGAACTTTAAGAATAGCATTTGATTTTGAGTTGATTTCACAATTTAGGACCCCTCTGTATTTAAAAAACTAAGATCAATGGTCTTGAAAATTTGATAAAAAATCCTGAAAAAAATACTCAATAAAGTGATATGCACATTTCCAATAATTATAAAAACATTTTATTTAAAATTTATTGGTTAAAAACTGCAGAAGGAGACAATTTCACAAAACAATAATCCCATTTCCCCATCTGCTAACCCGCTAGACTGCCTGACAATTCCTATGCTACATATATAACTCAAATCTGCATCTGCTGAAACTCAGCCAAACATTCTGTACCTGCTACATATCAACCTAATCAGGATATGCAAAAACATGCAAAACAATTTTGTTTATTTCTGTACAGACAGAATTTTTTTAAAATCATTTCTTATAATTACCAAAGAATGATAAATATTCAAAGTTTTAAAATGTAGTGGTTTTGTAATGTTTGAAAAAAAAGTCCAAAGAAAATTTGGTGATTAATATTCTACTCCTCATTATTCTTTCCTACATTGATTCATACTGTATATAAACTACCTTGATAATTCTGGCAGCTCGTATCTTTAAGGCATTTTCACATTGATATCTGATTTGCTGTGCTAGTTTACGAGCAGCATGTCCTCTCCATACAGACTGAATTTTAATGGCAGCAGATGTCTGTTTTTTCTCTCTTAATTTGGCTATAAATGTCCTGACTCTCCTCTGTATTACTATAGCAGCGGCTTGTTTTACCTACAATGTAATACAAAATGGTACAATTACAAAATACTATTAAAAAAATACATGTACACTGTACTAGGAGAATAAATTACATGAACTAACATTTAACTTTAACTACAAGTAAGTTATACATGTACCTTTCAATCATTTTAAGGTTCACCATCAAATGGTAATTATGTTTCACTACTGGTAGCTTAATTATTGTCTATATTTATGCATTTTACAACTTTTCTAAACATCTGTATAATTTTGATATAAAAGGAGAACAATCTCCTCATTTAAACAATACCAAAGTGTGTTCACAGCATTTTTGGCTCTCAAAGCACTTGAACAATTTGTGTGTCTCTTGAATGGAAGTGAACAATAGCATTTTACATAAATTTAGTCACTTATTACCTGGATGCTATATCAGTTACCTCCTTTACCTCCAGACACTGATAATAAGGACCTAACAGCTATTGACCAATCATTAAGTTTTGTTGTGTTAAGCAAAGGCAAGCAAAGTTTACCTGTGAAATATGCTAGTCTTACCTCAAGTTCCTTTTGTGATTTTTTCAGGTAGTACTTCCTCCAGGCTAGCTGTATAATCCTGGCAGCTCTGGACTCGTGTCGAATATCTAACAGTCTGGAACACAAGTAAGTCACGTATGTCACCACAACCTTCTCATCAGGGATCGTGTTAGACATGTCAACGGATCTCAACATCAATGGAATACCACCTAGTTCTGACACCTAAATCAAAACAAAATCAAATAAAATACCATTAACAAAAAAGTACCAATGAAAATGGTATTTAAATCATTACTAGTAGCACACATCATAGATATATCAATTTTTTATAGTTTTAACAGATAAGTTATTTACGAAACAAAAAGTCAAAAGTATTTGTCTATCTAACACAAGTGAATCTAGTGAACTGCAAAGCAGTTTATGTTAGATATAGGAAATCTTAATTCAAGTTCATTTCTTCATAACTCTGAAAATTATTTAAAAATTTGTAATATTTTTAAAATTTCATTTTGATATAAAACTAATTTACATGTATTTTATTTTATTTTACATGCATGTAATTGAATATATTTTATATGTACATGTATTGCACTTTTAAAAAAATCACATCCATGACTGTATGTTATAGGCTACTTTTTTCTCAACGATCAATAATTTCTAAACAGAAGTGTAGAGAATCAGTATTGTAAATATAGCCAAAATATCACTGACAAATCTAATATTTCTGTACCTTTTCATATAGAAGTTTAAAATTGTCTTTCTCATTGGCAAGAAGTTCTTCATAAAGTGCTGGATTTTCAGGCACTAGGGGAAAAAAAAAGATTGAAAAAAAAAATTATCATGATGTATATGTACATAACAAAATTATTAAAATGTTCATTTACATTCTACTGTAGAGATACATCGTGTATGTAGCACATTATCTAATAAGTTTATCTTTCAGATTTCTGAAATTGCATTTAATTGAATAGTGTTTTCATGTACAGTATAAATTAGTGTTATTTAACAATTGAACTGTTTTAAAATGGTATTCATTGTCAGTATGAAGGAAACAACTTTGCAAGCAAACGGAATAACGCGCGTTAGCGCGTTATGACAAGTTTGCTTGCAAAGTTGTTGCCTTCATACTGACAATGAATACCATTTTAAAACAGTTCAATTGTTATATTTTCGTTAAATATTTTTTAAAAAATTTCTTCATTTATCTTAAGAAAAAAATTCCCATCTATAACACATGCACATCGGGGGAGTCCAGTAGACGCAACAGCTGAATTTAAGACCGAGAACGACACATTATTAATCCGCAATATTTTTAATGTGGGGTAACAACGGGGAGTTTTGGTTTGAAAAATTATAGTGTTATCAGGTATTTTGATGGTATTTTCTCGATTTTTCATTAACATAATGAATTTTTTTAGAATATTGGATATAAATAATATGTATAAAAATTGAATATCAACGATAAATGTGTTGTTATTCGTGGACTATATTTCAGTCGAAAATCAGGTGCATCTGTGTAGCCCCATTTCAATTTGCAAAGAAGTTTGGAGTAAAAGATTGCTGGCTAAATCTCGGAGTAGAAATTTGTGAATCTGAAACGGGAAGGGGGGTACTGTAGCTGAGGATAATTTTTAATGGCCAAGCATGTGGGTTTCTAATCTGTGATATGTGAGTAGACAGGGATTTACCGAGAGATTTTTTCTAGAATGTCGACATTGTTAGGTTGAGATTCACTCTTACATAATGCGCCGAGCTTCATACTCGGTATCATTCAAATGTAGACAGCAAAGCAGGGAGAAGTATACTTATTCTTTACGCCTGGTGTGGTGCAAATATCTCTCAAAGTTTAGAAAATTATCGTTTTAAGGTTAGCAAGGAGTTGTGTAGTACTTAAACCATGTAGTGTACTTTTGAGGAGTTCCTATTGTATTCCTTGTAAATTGATTAAAAGCATGTAGATGATTTTTCAGTTTTTCCGATCAACAAACACAGCATGTGAAACGGACAATTTTCACTGGATGTGGCATACATGCGTGAATCTAATTCCATTTGAAATTTACATCACTTGAAATTTACATCCCGCGAGACACAAAATTGATTGACAAGTTGTACCATTACACACTGTCTCAAAATAACAGGGTATATAGCAGCTTTGTCAAGGTAGGAAGACTTTTTTAAAGATCCGATTGTTCAAAAAATGTTTGTGGTTTGATGGTTTTGACTGATCTGTTGTTGTCTGTTCTTTCAACAGGCCATCAAAAACACCACTCTGTCTCTCACAATGTCAATATTACGATGAATATCAGCCAGGTGCCTATATATGCTATTAAAATATTATTTTATTAATTTCTTTGATTTTACTTTGTAATATCTCGTAAATGTGTTTTTCAGTCTCGTCTCGAATGTAAACAAATGTGACGTGACAGTCATGTTTGTTTACCTACGATAATGTAGTTACGGATTGTGTATTGCATTTTATATGTATTCATACACGGAGTGACAAAATTTTTCGGCATTCATTGTCAGTAGTAATTACAACGGCTCTCAAGCTTGCAGCTATGGGAATTTCACAAGGCAAATGAAAATATATATGTATAAATGATTTTTTCTATAATGTGTTTACCTTTTACACTTTACTGGTGCTCTATGATTGTACAATTCACTTGGTCAATTACAACCAGTGTTATTGTACAACTTCTACACACTCCATGTTTCACTTGGTCCTATACAACAATTGTCAGCTCTCATGTACCAAGTGTTAAAAAAGAAATACAAATATAAATTGCTCCACTGACATTGTAAAATATTGCTTTCATGGCAGACATCTCACATGCAAGAAAAATTAGACCAATAAGAGGAATATCTCCAATAAAACAAGAGATTATACAAGATTATACATGTATGTTAAACCTATTTCAAAGCATATATCTATCTGTAATTTTACCTGAGACAACAGCAGGACTAAATGGATTACTAAAACTGTTATCTAGGTCACCTTGACCTCTTTGTTCCATGTCTGCATAATATGTAGCCATAGTTGCAGACTTGATGGAATTCTCTGGAACAAGTGCTGGATGATAGTGATGAACTAAGTAACACAAGGCTCTACCATCTCCAAATGATACCGTGAAATTCTCTATCTACAACGTAGAAATAAAAAATATTATGCACGTAAAGTTATTGAATGATTTTAATTTTCATTTTTGAAACGTTAATGGAAGTCATCTTTGTTGCATTATTGTTAACTTCAAAGAACTTTCATGGAAAGATACATGTACATGAAATTTATAACATTTTCAAGACAAATCAAAACCACTGTAAAATCACAACAGTGTGAGAATTAAATTTTGTTGTTTTTAGATAATTGTCTTTCACAAAATCTAATGATAAAATTTTTTCTTAATAAGGCCCTCAATGAGATTTATTTTTACAAAACACAATTCCACAAAATTTTCGACCATCATAAAAAAAAAAATATACCATCACCATAAAATTTTTACACCAAAAACATTAAGATTCCACAGTACACATCTCTCACATAAATTAAGTCTTTTCCTTTTCATGATTTATCTAGGTATCCAGTATGTGAGAGTGGTTTATCACTAACTTGTTATTTACTAGACGAGAAGAAACATCGAAAATACTGAATGCAATTAAATCTTAATATATATAACATGTGCGATAAATACATGAAGTTGAGTGTAAAATGACTAACAATAATACCAAAAACAGCCAAAAATTATCAGAATATCAAAACATTAATCACAATATTCTCCAGGAATTTCTTTTCTAACTGAGGTCAACAATACAGTGCAAATTATTTCTAATTATCAATTTTTTTTCACTGCTTTCTATGGTATATTTATTTTTGTTTTATCTAACTGAGGTCAACAATACAGTGCAAATTCTTTCTAATTATCAATTTTCCTTCACTGCTTTCTATGGTATATTTATTTAATTAAAAAAATATTCTTTGATGAATTTTAATGAAATTTTAATTGCAATTTTTCTTCTTTCATAAAACACAAACCTTGACACCATAAAAAGCACACACAACTCTACACCACTTCAGCAGTAGTCCCAACTTCTCGTTTCTTGTGTGTAGCTCTAATCCTCCAGATTCACGCTTCTTTTTTTCAAGTCCTGTCACAAAATGTAAATAGAAAATGCAACTTTTTAAAATATTGACATATAGTACATAAAAGAACTTTAATACAGATACTCATGCTGGGGAGGCATGTTTATATGCAAGTGTGTGTGTGTGTGTGTGTGTGTGTGTGTGTGTTTTTATTTAAAGCTTTTCACTGGTTTTTGTTCCAAAATGCATAAAGTTAGAAAATTAAAGATCCAATTATATCATCTAACATTAAGATTTCCAAAAAGATTTTCAAAATGTTGAAGTACATGTGGGTATGTTTACATTTGTTTGTTTATCTAGGTTTTTTATCAAGATGTTTACTGTCCTGGTATTAATTGCATGATTGCACAATGGTCTAGATATAGGTCGCGCACGATAACTTGGCACATCCGGGCTTATTCATTTTGTAAATAAACATTGTAACTCGGACTCATGAAACACACACATTGAACAACTCGCCAATGTCCATGCTGCACCTTCATACATATTTTTGTTGAAATATAAATATTTATCATATTCCACTTATCTTGGACATTTTCATTTATGTTCTTTATTTGAAACTTTTTAAATATTCACATGAAATTATTTCATTTCTGCATAACTTTTGTGAAGTTCCACATAACTGTGGAACGAATTGTCTGAAGATATAACAAGGTATTTGTCCTTAACACCTTTAATTTGATAGGATAGGTTACTGTCGTCCTTTGCTCAGTGGTATGTAACATATCTTACAGTTAGTGGACAGCTATATAATTTTGTCACAAGTGAGTTCGAACAATACCGGGTCCATACATATATATTTTTTAATTTTATCTAATTTTGTTTTTAATTTTTATTATAAAAACTTTTCAATTAAAAAGTAAAAGGAAAAAATGAATCTATACTAATTATTTAAATGTGCTACCAGGCTAATAATTAATAATTTCTATCTTGTAAATGTATGAACAACCTAAATTTTAAAATTCTTGTGGAAATTATTTCTACCAGAACTACATAACATTTAAAATTAGCACAGGGCAAAATTTTAACGTCTCGTTTCATACAGAAATCAAAATATTAGCACTATTTGGGACTAATCACTATTATTAATCCGTATCTCAGCGCCGCGTCATACGAAAAAATCAAACTGTAAACCTATATTAATTTGGAAAAGGATGCCAACATCAATAAATTTTATACTGTGTTTATTCATTTATTTATTGTTTTTCTTAATTTATTCATTTTATTTATTAATACCTGGGAATAGACAGTTAATATTGTTGTCATGTGCAGAATTTTAAATTTAATATTTTTCTCTGTTAAAATTCAAAATGCTCCACATGACGCTGTGCGAAATATAAAAATACAATTCCTCCTAATTCTAATTCTGTTCTAATTAATAATATAATACAATAGGATATGAATTCCAACATATCATGGCGTTGGGTGGATCTGAGAGTTAAAAGGGACGAGATGTTAATTATTAAGTTAATTGGACCATTAATTAGAACATGCGAACGAGTTGAATGGTCACGTCCTCGTAAAAATGTGAGAATATAGTATAATAGGTATAAGGCGAATACGAGGCAACACGTGTGATTTTCATAACCGAGAAGATGTCTGAAAATAAAAAGATTGTATTAAATTCACAGGCAAAACAAATTGCCATCAATGTTGTAAAACATTGCTTTGATGAAGCAAAACAAAAATGTCTCATAAATCCAATCAGCTGTCCCTTGGAGAGAAAGTGCAATGACGGGTGTGCCGAGGAGAACATTATCAAGATTAAAATCGTTCAGAATAGAAACCAAACAGGCTGAAACGTATATAAACTCTTCACACACTGTACCCAAGTGTTGGCAGCTGGATGGGAACGGTTTAAGTGTTCCAATCAGAGCAGGTGACCGTCTGATTGTTGTTGATGCTGGTTCAGAAAAGGGTTTTGTTCCTAATGCAAGCCTTATATATAAAGCCAAGTCATCAACAGGTCATTATCACCATGAAATGAATGCTGAGAATTTCACTAAATGGCTTCGCGAAAAATTAATTCCAAACCTTGAACCAAATTCTGTTTTGGTAGTCGATAATGCATCTTATCATAACGTCCAAGAAGACAAAAAACCAACAACATCGTGGAAGAAAAGACATTCAGGAATGGCTCACAAAACACAACATTAAATTTACAGAAGACATGGTTCGCGCACAGTTACTTACAATATGCAAACAACAAATTATTCCACCTTCCTACAGAATTGATTATATATTTAGAGAACATGGACATAAAATTTTAAGATTACCACCTTATCATGCAGACTTAAATCCTATAGAATTAATTTGGGCTGATCTAAAATCATATGTTGCTTCACAAAATTTAAAATTTAAACTTTCGGACGTGCAACAACTTGCAGAAAAACAACTGAAAGACATATCGACAGAAAAATGGAAAAGGTGTGTTGAACACGTAAAGAAAATAGAAACCGATTACTGGAAAAATGACATCGCAGTCGATGAAGAAATAGAGAAATTTGTAATAAACTTGGACGATACCAATTCCAGCGACGAAGACAAAGACACAGCAACAGAAGAAGAGGATGAGGAAGAAGAAACATCTACAGTGACGGCCGACGAAGAATCAACCATTACAGAAGAAGATACGACTGATACAGCTGACGAAATTTTTACTGTTACCAACTTGCATGGAGCTGCACAATTATAAATTCCAGACACAAAATAAAAACAAAAACAGAATAAGACTAAGTACATAAGATTAATAAAAAAATAGTTTGGAATTAAAATTTTTCGCAAAGCCATTCAGTAACTTGTTTTAAATATATTCAGCATACATTTCATGGTAAAGAAATTTATTATTTGATACAGCAAATAATAAGAAATTATTATTATTATTTTCTATTTTGACTTTTTATTAAATAAATATAGAGTCAAAATAGCACACGACAATATATTGACGATATTATTATTAATGACATTATTGTTATTAAAATTACTATTATTAATGGGCTTAATCAAACTTTTTTGTTAAAAAAAAAATATGTATTATAGCAGGATAGAACTCTCAACACTTGTCCCCGTTATACACTATGGGCCAAAACATAACATTTATCGAACGAGCTGCAATGTTTATTTACAATCTGAAAAACCCCAGATGTGCCAAGTTATCGTGTGCGACCTATAATTAAATGAAAGAGTTATTTGTATTTAAAAAATATATGCTCAGTAATATTTCATGTTCCTAAGGCAGCAAAAAGACTGCTGAAAAAAACTACAATGGGCTTCATCTGTTTATCCTATGATAAAAAGAACCTTCTATAGTTCCTTTGCAGCTTATGTATCTAAGGTTTAGGAAAAATGCCAAAACCAATATTATTCCTAAAAGAAAAAAATTAAGGAATTTTACGCAATGACAAAATTAGAATTATACAATTGTTATGAGTACATTACATATCATTGATAAATTCAGTGTATCACACTAAGTCATATCTTTACCCTGTTCAAATCTCTGTAATGCTGCTAGTTGATTTTTTACTTTAAGACTGTCCTCCAAAATCTTTATTTCCTGTTTCAATTGCTCTGTATTCAATAAGACATCAATCTGTAAGTAAACACTGAATATATCAAAAACATATCAAACTGGACAAAATCCAATAGAGCTCCGTGTAAAAAACTTGGCATTGTCATATATATATATGTTTATATTTATTGAATGAAAGAGTTAAATTTCAGGCAAGATCAATTATCATTTTTCATTAGACCTCATTAACTACAGCAGATAAAGCTGCAGGTGACATTTCAGTTTAAATGACATAAATAATGACATAATCATGAATTAATGGTATAGTTTGCTACAGTGTTATACAAATACTAAATTGGTCAAATTTTTATATACATGTACATGTACATATGATATGACTGAACAAAAACTGTTTCTAGAACAGCTGTTTGCGACAATGACATTAAAAATCAAAATCCATCCACAGATGTCAAATATGAGAAAATGACATTGGGAATTACCGGTAGACAGGCAGGGAAGGGCAATTCCCCTAAATTAAGTGTACCAAAACAAAACGTCGATTCTTTTCTTTAAATGATGAACATTTTGTGCACTGAGTCTTACCTGAAATTCAAGTATCAATGACCAGAGTAACCTCAGTGTTTTCTCTCTGTGACCCTCTACAATGTCTTTAGGTAGTACCTTCAATCCTGTAACAAAAAAGAAACAGGAACATAAATCATGGTACAAAATATATGTTTCCATGACCCTCTACTATGTCTTTAGGTAGCATCTTTAAGTCGTAACAAAAAAGAAACAGGAACATAAATCATTGTACAAAATATATGTTTCCATGATCCTCTACAATGTCTTTAGGTAGCACCTTTAAGTCGTAACAAAACAAGAAACGCGAACATAAATCATGGTACAAAATATATGTTTCCATGATCCTCTACAATGTCTTTAGGTAGCATCTTTAAGTCGTAACAAAAAAGAAACATGAAAATAAATCATGGTACAAAATATATGTTTCCATGATCCTCTACAATGTCTTTAGGTAGCACCTTTAAGTCGTAACAAAACAAGAAACGCGAACATAAATCATGGTACAAAATATATGTTTCCATGATTCTCTACAATGTCCTAGGTAGCACCTTTAAGTCGTAACAAAACAAGAAACATGAACATAAATCATGGTACAAAATATATGTTTCCATGATTCTCTACAATGTCTTTAGGTAGCACCTTTAAGTCGTAACAAAACAAGAAACACGAACATAAATCATATTATAAAATACATGTCTCTGTGACAATCTATAATGTCTTTAGGTAGTGGAGTAGTGTAATCATGTTTTACGCCCCAGTCAAGATTTATTGTGAGGCAGTCAGATCTGGGATGGTGTAGCAAACCAGAGTGTCCCCGAGAAAACCACCAACCTTTGGCAAGTGAACTGACAATCTTCCTCACACTAGGGTTTGTCCAGAGTGGGATTAAAACCTAGTTGATGAGAGGTGCTGTGAGTCTTTATGTTGTACCTTTAATCCTATAACATGATTATATAGAAAAACAAAGTGTTGTAGCAGGTCTTAAATTACCATTTAGAAAGATTTAAATATCCATAAGGAAATCCAATTTAATATTTTTCACAACAGTAGCACAGAAAAAAGTTATGTCTCTTTTCATTATTATTATAATTTTTATTTATTTATTTATTTATTTTTTTTTTTGGAGGGGGGGGGTCGTCTTTCCTATAGACAAGTTAACTTTATCAACTTAAAAATTTTAGTGAAATAAATGATGTTGATAAATCATGGTTTTATAGAAGAAACTAAGTAATCAGTATTTAAAAAAATTATCCAAATTTGGCTCAGAAAGTAGTGTTTATACTTGTTACATTTGATTGGAAAAAGTAAGTTACACGTAGAAACCAGTATAAAACCAATCAATTTTGAAGGTAACTTATTATTAAGTTACATTTTTGGCTCTAAATAAAAAAAATTATTAAGTTACATTTTTGTGTTATTAAAATTAAGTAATATTACCATCTTTATCCAATCTGAGCCCTTTTTCTGCTAAGTGTTTAAATGCCACATCAGTGTTATGTATTTTCTGTAATCTGCTGATAGCAGGTGCCCTTAGCTTCTTCATCAATACAAAGTTGTTAGACAACAGTTCAATCACACGCCTGTAAATAAATACAACAGGTATATATCTATATAACATCAACATGGAATATATGATCAATGTATGTCAGTCAAATTGCTAGGAGAAATTACATCTACTGTAAAAAAGAAGATTTTACCTGGGAATAAATTCAAACAAGACAGAATAATTTTCTTCATATTTTGCCATCAAACTAGGATTAAAATTACATATATATACATTATATATGTTTATTATTTAATAAATCTTACAAATAAACAAAATCTGTCAGAATAGAAAAAAAAAAAAAAAGAAATTTAACACTGATATTCAAAATACTCTTCTATACATAGCACAGCCGTGTTTAAATCAGACACTTAAAAGAGTTTTAATAAAAATACAAACTTACGTAAGTCTAATTCCATCTCGAAGATCAGTAGCTAGATTACTAACTGCAAAGTCAAACTCGTCCATGGCTGTCTGACTGTGACTGACAACATATCCAAGATAGGCCAGATGTCTGGTAATGTCTCCCTCACCACTCAAATAATCACGAGAAAACTCAATCAGTATTGATTTTGTTGTCTGTTAAAAAAATTATAAAACTAGAAAATAAATACATGTAATATCCAAGTACACAATCTAAATGGTATATACATGTAATAAAATATCACATCAATACAGCTTTATTGCAGCAGTAAATTCTAAAATATAATATTAGTGCAGGAAATATTAACATCCCAAATTTCAGAAATAACTCCATTTTTAAAGGAACTTCTGCAATCCAATATCTGATGGATATATTAGTTGCATACAAACATTTTGGTGGTAATACCATATCATATGATTCATTTGTTAATTTCTAATAATTTGATTTAATATTTGTTTATAAATACAAAAATAACAATACAAAACAATGGAGACCATGTAATAAAGGTTCTTTTTTTCAAAAAAGCCTTTTTTAAACTAGCCTGATTTGACTAAATATATGTACATACATGTATGTGTTCAACAATACTCAACATTTCACTGTGATAAACAAACCTTGAATTCAGAATCTTTACAGAACAAACATGGATCATGATGTATTAGTCGCTGAGTTTTGGCGTAATCCAGAAAGTAAACTAACAAAAGAAACTTCTTTAAGGTGTGTCTGGCTATAGCATCTGAATATCCTGTTAATGTAGAAAATATACAAGTAAATATATAAGGACATCATGTAAAAATGGTCAAATATCTGTATTAAAACAAGCATTAAGTATTGTTACCATCAGTGAAAACAAAAAAAACCCACATCAATAGCCATATTACATGAATATCTGTCTTGTCTACTTTCCCATTTTGTGGTTTTATTAACATCGGCAGATGCATAATGACAATGATATGCATCTACATTCCATATCAACTCTTCAGTGAAAATTTTTAAATGAAATAACTAAAAGGCCTAAAGCATTTTTCCAGAAATAAAAATTCCATATGAAAATCATCCATCACATATTTGAAAAGATAGAGTATTTAACATATTCTTCACATGATTGGACCCTACTGTTGGTAAGATATAGGTTTATGTTGAACTTTACTCTTCTATGAGCTGTATGGATGTTAACAACTTTTCCCGATAATTTCGTCTTTTTTATAGACGTTGTCAATAACAAGCTCACCATTCTTACAAATACAAAACCTACTCATCATGATCAGGTCAAGTGGAGTAGAGGAGATTAATGGTGTTTCCATTTTTCACCTTGTATTGAGGCAGTCAGTCCTGGGATGGTGAATGTTTCAAAATATGCTGAAAAAATCCCTTCCTTCAACAAGTGAACTCACAAACTTTCACACACTAGAATCTGACAGTGGGATTCAAACCTATATGTTTAAAATAACATTTGCTTCAATGAAGTTTTTCAGTTCGATTCAACTGCATAAATCAAAGCAGTAGAATTGGGCACATGAAGTGTCACCACTGAAAGTTGGAACAGTCAATTTTTCAAGAGCTAATTATAGTTGTTATTCATTAAGGAAGTGTCATATTTAAGTCATATTTTGCAGTCATTTTAAATAAAAATTAAAAAAGAATGTAATCATAATGAATGGCATGCACATTGACTGTATTGCATGACATTATGCAGTACACTGACCTGTCTCAACTAACCATTAAAATCTTTGGCCATTGTGTAATTTGAGACAGTCCATTCTACAGTATAACTACATGTAGTACAGTCAACACAAATGACATTCCTTAACTGACGAGAGGCTCTGTGATCTGCAAGTATGTGCTTTACAACACTCCACCACCTAGGTTATCACGCAGAGTGAATAATATAAACTCTACCTACTACTATAGACAATTCCATAGATAGAATTGTCGTAACATTAAAATGTGCCAAATTTACTTTTTATTTGGGTTTATCAAGAGATAAAGTACTTCTAGTTACGTTGTACTTAGTGTGAACCCTGAAAGCTGAAATCTTTGATTTTACAGTAATACATACCATCTCTATATAGATGAGGTACAGTAGGGTGAGCATACAGCTTAGCTACATCAGGATTACCAAGGAGACGAGTCACAATAAATCTTGATAAACCAATCACATCATTATTCTTCTGAATAGGAATCAGTTCTCCATACACTACCTGTCAAATAATTGGGAGATGTAAAAATAATCAATTTCACTTACACATCAGATGATCTGTTCAGACATGACTAACCATGACTCAGTACAATGCTGAAATACACTGTGATCAATTTATATAGCAGACCAATTGGGCACTGTAGAAAGGGGAAATAATGTTTTAAATTATTGGTAAAAATGTTTATTGGGTTATCCAAAACATGACAGATAATCAATAACATGTTATACAGATTATCCCGAAACAAACATTCAACATTGTAAATAAGGCAAAAATCTCCTGGTATTTGCTTTATAATTGGAGATTTTAAACAATAGGTTCATTTACATCAGAAGAAATTTTACAGTTTTGGGATAAGGGCTTGCTACACTTTCTGACAGTTAATATTTCAAACAATTTTTCAACAATTGTTAGTACATGTATACCTCTAATCCAATACGAAGCCACAGTGGATTATATGACAAAAGCATATCCAGTATATTCTGCTTAAGTCCTGGAAGTAAAAAAATAATAATGTTATAACCACATAAAATTTAACTGGACACCAGAAAAGAGATGGAATATACATGTATTACTGTTATACTATATGTTGACTTTCACAAAATTTTGTCACAGAAGACTACTGATAGTTATTTTTTCATTCTATTGTCAGTTCTTATATCAAACTTTTTCTCGCTTATTGCCCTTAGTATATATTTTGAAGAAAAAAAAAACTGTCACTTATACACTCTTTCTAACATGCATTATGTTCATCAGAAAACTTTATCACTGGACAAAGATGCTGATACTTAATGAAAACTACCTCTAACAGGGGTAGCACTACTATCAAGGCCAACTGACATTTTTCTGCTCAAATATTTTATCAATTTTAAAAAAAAAAAAAAAAAAGGACCAGTTAGCTGAATTGTTTTTTTTTAACTTTTTAAGTTTAAAACAATTGGTTTTTAAAATGATTTTTTTGTAATTATCAAGAAAACAAATAAGAAATAACATTTGGAACTAATTATAACATTTTTTGTCACTGTCAGTTTTTGAATCTAATACTGGTTCTTTATCATATAAATTGACTTCTAAATTTTAGTTTTTACTGCTACCATTTTGAGCCAGATACAAGCCTGCAGTGCACACATTCTAAATCATTTAGCTCATCTGTTAGGGTTAGTTAAAACTCTGACAAAATTTTATATATAGAAGGGTACTGAAAAATTAGTGAAACAAAACATGCCACAAAATATTATGCCCAAACCCTTTATTGGTTCCAGTTTGATTTAAGGCTTCCACGTTTACACATGTAAACGGTAACATGACGGATATTGGCTGTAAACGTTTACAAATTTTATAACCGTGTACACGACATGTGACATACTTAATTGATGAAAATTAAGTCAGGGTATGTTTCCAAGACTCACAGCTTGCACGAAAATATTTAGGGGTACCAGCGACCTCTGTGCCCTCAGAAAGTTTTGTCGACAGCAGGCAGTACAGTTAACAAATTCAGATCTTTTCTTGATTCCGACACAGTTGACAAGCTTATCTTTATTAACCTTTGTTTGAAATCAAAACTTAAATCGGCTAACAAATAAATAGATCTATCTCAGAAGCATGTTGTCAAGAGAAAGCATGTAGAGGATAATGTTCCAAGCATCCGAGCAACTTCTATTTCTACGCTTCCTACTTCCTACATGTCTACCATCTGATTCATATTTAAATTTTATGTTGTTACAGAGGCAGTCATTTTTGTTACAAGTTGTAAGTTAAAATTGAATATTTTCATTTAATGAAATATTTGAAATTTTGACATTCCATGTACATAAGTTTTTGTTAACTAGGATTAAGTAACAATTTCAAAGTTTTTGAGAAAGTCCACGAGCATGCCCATGCATATCAATATTGTCTCGAGCAATGTATTATGTAGCCATACACTTTACATGGATCGATGTTAACGGTAATTTTTTTGTTTCAAACTATTGTTACGGGATTGAAATAAATGTATTTTAATTTAATAAAATTCAATGTTCGTGAATGTATGACTGACACAATATATTTTCTTTGATACAATCAATCACGATGTTCTGAATCATGATGGCCGTGTAAATGACGTCGTTTCGTTTACTACCTGTCGTGTACATGTTTACGGTTTTGTGTAAACCTGGAAGCCTTAGTTTGATTGCAGATATTCAGTTAGTCAGTCATGATGAAGTCATTGATATGGTGCAAAGTACTCATCACCATAAGTGACTAAATGCTCCCTAGCACTCCAGTTGTAGTAATATTGTTCCAGATAAAACAAGATACAGTTAACAGCATTCTGACCATCACCATACAATACCACAAGCTACTTAATAAAACAAGGTAACTTATATCATCATAATGATTTTACTTTATAAACATAAATCATACCAAGATCAGCATGAATCATTTTATCTTTTCTGATCACCAGGCGTCTACTCTCAATCTCTGCTTCAAGCTTTTGTATAACTCTGACGACAGGTTCAGATTGAAACAATTTACATGCAGAACGTCTTAGCTGGTTCAGTCTTCTCACAGCAGCATACTCTCGGAATGACAGAGCTTCTTTGGTAGGTGCAAGCTTTACATTGGTTGAAATATTATCCAAACTAAGTTTACTGGCATCAACTGAAGCACACAAAATAGGTTTATAACATATAAAGATAAATGATATACTGAACTTTTTTGTTTTTCATTGGACCTTAACAGTCAAGTGGTCCAAAGAGTACAACAATGAATCTTAGTGCCTCTCACCACCTGGATTCAAATCCACTCTATTAAATTCTTTTGCGAGAAAGTAAAGACTTTGCTTGAAGAGTGTCAGTGATTTCCTCCACCATCCCTGAACTGACCTTCTCAATATAAGTGAAATAATCTTGACTGGAACTTCAAATGTCATTACCCCATCCCCCACTCTCGTCTCTTATTTTGTTTTAAATGTCAGAACAGTAGCTTGTCAGCAAATTGTGTCATTCTGACTTTAAATATTGCATAAAGATGTGAATGATCACAATGGTGAACTCAAAATAAGATATCTGGCCCCAGTTTCACAATCATTCACTCAACTGAGTGTGCACTCAACTCAAAATCGGGAATATTTCAATGTCAATTTCTAAGACATCACACAGTTAAAATTGAATATCTGGTGTAATATTTAAATTGTTTAGTGTAGTTTTGTTGAACAAAACAAATCATTGTCTCATAAAACTTAAAATTTTTAAAATATTGATGAGAGAAAAATGGGAATATTTGAGTTGAGTGTACACTCAGCTGAGTGAATGATTGTGAAACTGGGCCCTGGTGTTTTCTTTTTACCCTCTGTTAGTAAACAAATTTTTTTTTTCCAAAAATTATGTGAAAAAAGAAAAGAAAATTATAAAACAAACAGTAAAAAATGTGAAAAGAAAGTGAATGATGAAAAACACAATACACGAAACTGAAGCATTCTAAGTAGTCAGAAGATATGACAACATCACAGGGTAGATTTCCCGTATGTTTCGTCTATAGAAAAACATACATGAACTACATGGGATAGGACAATGCAGACACTGCAGACTCACAATGATGCAATGGGTATGAGTTAAATTCACCTGCACACA
This sequence comes from Tegillarca granosa, assembly GCA_029721355.1. Classification (NCBI taxonomy): domain Eukaryota; kingdom Metazoa; phylum Mollusca; class Bivalvia; order Arcoida; family Arcidae; genus Tegillarca; species Tegillarca granosa. The sequence goes on along the minus strand of CM056606.1, from coordinate 36,365,770 downwards.
GGTGAGCTGAAATATATCAATGTAGAGTATTAAATATACCTTTGACTTTAGTACTGCTGTTCAGATAATCCTCTGCTGGTGTCAGGACAAAGTTTAGCCAATGTACAAAACCTCTTTCTTGTTTCTCCATCCATCTTTCATCATAATACATGTTCTTTGATGCAAATGGCATTGGATGCTTCGGGAGAACTAAAATGAAAATTGAATAAACAAAAATCCATAATGACAAGTATGCTGTATCTGGTAATGACATCTATGTGTTGACTTTTAAGCCAATATTGATCTGTATTACCCTGGTGATTACATCTTGTATAATCCCTCTAGACTTCTATATTACATTTAATAAATTCAGGACCCAATTAGATAACAAAATGAAAATATTTCAAAATGGTCAAATAACAGTTATCACTATAAACAAGCAGATGTATTAAAATGCAATCATAATATTTAACTTACCTGTTTTAGATTTTTTCATTAAGATAAGTTTGGACTGTGCTATTCCTTTAACCGATGGCTTTGGTTTAATCATGCTGTTGCTACCTTTTTTTGTAACTAAAACAAGGGAAAAATTAAAATTCTATAAGATGAGAAGTCTCAAATTATACAACTTCTATGAACCAAGTACGGAAAAACAAATGAAGAAACTTAACTGGCACATATAAAGTAAATTATTGTGATTTTCCACCAAAATTAGAAAAAAAAAACTTAATGGCAACAACTGTTTCTGCAGCCAATAATGTACAACTAAGATCTGTTGTTGAAAAAATTCCTACCTCAAACTTAAAAAGTCACAAAATCTAGTCTACAACAATTCTGTATTAATAATTTAAACAAATTATACATTAAACTGACCTGGTTTTCCTACAAACATGGTTACTTGTTTCTGTCTCGTTGTACTTGCTCCCACAGACTGTTTAACTGTAGTTTTCGCTTCATTCACATTGTCATTAGGTTTTAAACGTTTATTTTCTCTAATTCTGTTTTCAGTCTGTAGTCGCTTCTTTGCCAAATGTTGCATCTTCTGCTCAGCAGGTGGAGCTTCTTTCTTGTCATTAAAGACCACAAACCTGGTACCTGTTCTTATCTTAGTCCCATCGATACAATCTTGACCTTTTGACCCGTTGATACTTTGATTATTTTCGTCCTTGTTTTTTGACTGTGCCTGTTCATCTCCATCAATCACTTCAGATGAATTCTCATTTTTGTTTTTTGTAATATTAGTTGTTTCATTCTTCATACTTTTCTCAACTTTATCCGTCAAGTCTATTCCATGATCTTTTTCCTCGTGAACATCGGTTGTCTCGCAATTATCGTTATCATTCAATGGTGGAAATAAACGTTTTCGTTGACCAGTGCTTAAATTCAGCACCTTTGGATTTTGAACTGTGTGGGTTGACCTTCTGGACAGATCTGGGTTTGGACTATTTGGCAATTCAACAGGAGTTGTGGGGAAACTGCTGAGTTTTGAACCAGATTCATCGGCATTTCTAGATACACTTAAGTTTGCCTTAGAGTTTGATACTGTTAATTTCTGTTCTGTATCAGCCTCACAGTTAGTTTCACATTCTTCTGTTATTATTGAACAAGGGCGGTTCAGTAGAGGGCTATTCTTTAAACCTCCCTCTGTGGTTTTATCCTTGTTCAGTAGAGAGTTATTCTTTAAGCCTCCCTCTGTGGTTTTATCTTTTGGTGATGATCCATCAAACAAACAAGTTGATATTCTTTTCTGTGTGACATGAAGTAAAGCATCAGATGGTCTCTCCTTGGTGACAGTCAATGTAGCTCTCTTTGTAAATTCACATTTGCCTGGAGATTCTGGAATTTTTTGTGGTGAGCCAAAGGAATAGGTTAAATCTTTTTCTCCATTTTTTCTCTCTACTGGTGAAAAAAGATATTTCCCTGCTTGTGACTTTTCTTTATCAGAGGAGCTAGAAACATCAGATTGACTTTTGGTTACTGTAGCTGTGTTCAATATTGTATAGGGATTTTCCACAGGTGATTGTTGATGTATGGTTGTTATATTAATGGGAGATTCTATGCCTTCTGTTGATATCTGGTTTACAGTTGTCATAGTAACAGGGGTGTCCTGGCATTCATTTGAGTCTAGACGAACAGTTGTGTCAGGAGTTTTGATTGGTTGATTTTCTGTGTTTTCAAAATTTAATTTTCTGCTCTTATGCATTGTTCTTTCATCACTATTTTCTTTGACCACAACTCTAAATGCCGAAGATGGTGATCGTAACAATGGCTGTCTTTTATCATTAACTGGTGTCCCTGATCTTTTCTGCATTTTAGGAACAATAAAGGTTTCTCGTCTTGGACTAGGTACAATAGGTGGGACATCAAAATGTGTTGATATTGTACTAGATTTTACAAATGTTTCCCTTCTAGGACTTGCACTGATGGGAGTTATACAAAAATCTTTTACTGTGTCCTCTCTTACAAATGTCTCCCGTCTGATGTTAACCTGGGTGGTCATGGAGGTAGAATTTGACATCACCATCTGACTTTGAACCTGATGTTTGTTTCTACTAAACCTGGTGGCTGTAGTAGAGGTATGTTTTGGAGTTGATGACCCCCTAAAGACTTTAGTTTCAAACAGAGATGTCTTGACAGTCTCCAGTTGCTTGATCATAATTTCATGTGGAATCGAATCATTTAAAACAGAGTTAGGACTTGGTACTTCATCTTCATTAATCTTTTCATTAGTCTTTTTCTGAGATTTGTCCAAATTTTCTTTGGTATTGTTTAGCTCCTTTAGAAATGAATCTGGACTGAGAAAATTCTTTTCTCCTTTCTGTAATACCAAGCGTTCAGGAGTTGGAAGGACAGTGGAATGGAAAGGTGGTCTTGTTACAGAATGGATGTCTGTAAAACTGATATCTTTTCCTTCCATCTGTGAACATATTGAGTCATGTAAAAAACTATTTGGTGAAACATAATTAGTTTTTGTTTCAGACATTTCTTTCTCCTCTGGTGTTTTGGGTATAAATTTCGCTTTTTGTGTAGTTTCTTCAGATTTTTCCTGACGTAAATCTGTGATAGACATAATGTCATTTTCTTGTGGTTTGATTTCAGAACAAACATCAGATAAATTCAATCCTCCTTCTTTTACACACTTAGAGTTTGTAATCCTAGTTTCATTTTTATATCCATCTTGTTCCTTCTTTCCATCAATGACTTTCTCTGTATCCTCTGTGTTAGATTTTATAGGTGAGATGTCTAGAGTTTTGTTGTAGGTTACAGATCTTCTGTGGGATTTTCTTCTTTGTTTCCTACCTTTAATCGCACACTCTGCATTTTGTTTTTTAGGTGTACGTATTCCTTTACTTTCTACGTGTTCAGTCAGTAACTTGCGTTTAATCTCTGCAGACTCAACTTTGTTACTCTCTAAATTCATTATCCTGTTTTCAGTCTGTGGAGTTAGACATAGTTTCTCTTCATTTTCTTTGTTAGTATTTTCAGGTGATGTTAGCAGTGATTTCCTGTAGGTCTGTGATCGTCTGTGTGACCTCCGTCTGACCTTTTTATTACAAGTCGACACAGATTCCTTCCTGTCCAATGATTTCTTAGTCTGAGAGGGTTCAGGAGCTTCATTTTCCAGATCGGAGCTTTTACCGATGGATTCCAAACTTTTCTTCTGTCCCTTTTTAGGACTGTAAGATTTGGCTATATTTGCTAAGCTAGGTGTATGGAGAACAGAAAATGGCTTCTTCACCTTTGTACCAAGCAGTCCTTTTCTCTGAAATACATTTAAATAATACAAAGTGAGTACTTATTGATTTTGTAAATTGGAGTTTTATCGAAGTGGTGTTGATACTTTTTATACAAAACATATTTGTATAGTTAGATTGTTTAACACCAATATACTTTTTTACATAAATTCATCAAATTCAAATTTTTAAAACCTATTTAAGGAAGTCAAAACTAACTACTGGTATTTATAATAAATAATATAACATGGTCAAAAAGAAAATTTTTTAGCAGACTTCAGAACATTTTTGTGGTGCCATATCTTTAGTATCTACAGTAAATTAAAAACTTTCTTAAATGACTAATGTAAACTGAACGTTTTTCTTTTTCATTTTCTTTCCATAAAAAGTTGTGATAGAATTGCTTCTAATGTTAGAAGATGAGACGGTATAATTATGACAAATACTTAAATATGTGCTCTAGTGATTATTGTTATACTACATGTCACTGTCAAAGTGTCTCAACAAAAAAGTTTGTTACTGTAAAATTTAACTGATGTTAAAATTTTCCCAATTTTTAGTACCACATTTTAAAAGTTTGGATATTTTTATCTCTGAAATGAAAGAATAAAAGTACGGTAAATTTATGCATCAATATCAATAAGAATTAAAGACTACCGGTAATTATGAATTTATCAAGCCACATAAAACTTTTTTTTAAAATGTCAAATTCAAAACATTTATTATCTTAAAAAATTAATTATACACTTATACGACAGGCCCCAACTTTGAAAAAGGGGCGTGTAAAATTAAATTTCATGCTACATTTAATCTTTACTCTCTCTGGTCATTTTATAACAATACCCCTCTCCTAAGTATAATTTAAATAAACATTCTTAGTTGACCATTGATATAATTCACTGTTACACATGTAACACTCAAAACTAGATTTTAAGTTAGAATCAGGTATTTATCAAGTTTTAATCATATCTGAAAATTTTAACTGGGAATGTATCACCTTGTTTTAAGATTTGCATAATATGTAGACCACTTGGTTGCAGACGACATGAAAGTTCTACATTGCATAAAAGCATTCTGTAACATGTCGTGGCTAAGTTGGTTTAATTCCATATTTTACTATATACAATTTGCAATGTTTTTTGAAATGACAATAATTATTTTATATTAAACAATAACAATAATTATTCTATATTAAACAATAAATGAATAAATATAAATAATAAATAAATAAATACATGTTCTATTACCAATGTTGCCAAACTAACAGGAACCTGATATCGCCTTTATCTACACAAATATGTTTTATAGAAATAAAAACTCATTACCGACTGAACTAATAAGACACCTGTCCAGTCAGTTTGCCATAAATGCCTTTGTGCTTGTGCTTTTGTACAAGTTATGTTATAGGAAATTTAAAGGTTCTTTTAAGCTGTTTTAAGAGGTAAAAACAAATGTCCCATGTTAATAATCTCCACTGGTGAGTTTTTGTTTTCTTTTCTTTCATTTTGTCAAATTTTTTTCTCTGCCGTTACTATTCCTTTTGTTTTACTTACAGTTTACCTCATTAAAATCAGTTTCACACTACTCAGTACATGTACATGCATGTGTGTATTGGGGGTAGCACACTAAATTTTTAAAAAAGTAATCATGACATACACATGATTATTGAACTCTGGATTATTGCTCCTGATTAGTTAAGCAATGTGTATATTGAGTAATATTCTTTTTTGGACTATTTTTTAAAGCCGAGGGGATATTTTGGCAGAGTGCATCTGTAGGAGTTATGTTTCAGGGTTATTTCATGTTTCCCACAGCAGTGTATAGAACATATCAACTACAAACCTCAGACAGATATTATTGGGAAACAGAGCAGTGCTTTCCCCTCATTTTCTTCTGTCAAATTCAAACTGAGCCATTCTTGAAAACATTAGAACCCATCGACGAGAGATATATTGTCTGCGACAATGCCTTGTGAATATATTTGGTTTCAATAGTTTTGTCGTAAAACATATTTTAGATTTTATTGTAATGTAAAATACATGACAATGAAGTATTTAATGATAAAAAATTAAAAGATGCTTTATGACAATTTTTGACATGTAAACAAGTAAAGTTGTTGGTGTGTGACTTGCCACTGGCTCGCTGTCATGTTGCAAACCTCCCCAAGTTCACAATCATTCACTCAATTATGTGTACACTCAACTCAAATAAAGGAATATATTTCAATGGCAATTTTTAAGAGATTGCACTGTTAGCATTGAATATCTAAGGTTGTATTTCAAATGTTTAGTGTAGGTTTGTTGAACAAGTATAGTAGGATCCCTCTGATAGGATGGTTCAAAATGCTAAATGTTTGATGACAGTTATTGTCTCAAAGTGTGCATATAATTGACAAGAAACTTTAAGTTTGTGGGTAACTAAAATTTTCAGTCTCCATACAAACCCTTATTGCAATACCTTTTTGAATTTTAGAATTAAACTAGATATTTTAAGAATTAAGGGGATGATCATGCAGTCTAGACTGTGCAATGATCTCATTTAAGAGTTTAAGCATTTTATGACTGAACTGATTTTTCTGAAATCTATATGAACTAATATTTCATATCTCACACAATTTTATAACTTTTGTCACATTTAAGCTTCAACATTGTTTCAAGTAAAATGAATAAAATAAGTGTGCACCTTAAAACACTCCAATCAGTTAATATGACAAAAGTTTTCAGCTCTTCAATACTTTGATTCTGTGTGTAAATTTTAGAAAATTAAAGTACCTTATTCATCTTTAAAACTGCCCTTAAGGCTTACTGTCCATAAAACAGGATGTGGTCAACTATCAATTTAAATCTATTGAATTTAACTTTCTTTTGGACCGCCCTATAATTAAAGCTTAAAATCAATCAGGAACCCAGCTTGGGTGATTTTTTGGGGGCTTGTCGTATAAGCGTATAGGAGTAAATGAATGCAATTTTACTGCTTACAAAATTCAATAATGTTAACCAGTTGTAGCATTTTCAAAGCTGAATAATCTGTACCAAGTTTAGTATAAATTTCCTCTGACCACACACTTTATGTCTGACGGCTGTCATATTTTTAGTCTGAAGAAAATGAAGAGTATTCAAACTAATTAGAGCCTGAGATCAATGGCAAATTACTTTTCAGACAATATGCCATTGTTGGAGTGTCACCCTAATATACTAACTTTTGGTATCAGAATGGAGCATTAAATCAAATAATGATAAAAATAATTCAAAATGAATTTTTTAAACTAAAACAGTTGAATAAATATCTTATTTAAAAATAAAAAAGTAAGGCGATACTCATTTCTTTTCATTTTTTAACTTTGATAATTATAAATGACTGTCAGATATTTGAGGGAAGAACGAAACAGGTATTATTTAAATATTTACAGCTGTTAAAGTTTTAATTACAGTTTTCATTTCATTGGATCGACTATTAAAATATAAGCTTTTCATTTCAATAGAAATTTTCTGCTTTTCATTTCGAATTTGTTAACTGTGGCTCCAACCAAAATCTGGTTGGAATGAGTTCTGTGATTTTGAGCTTGTTAGAGTCAGTTGACAGCATATTGTCCAAAAAGTTGTTTGTCATTGATCTCAGACTCTAATTAGTAGGAGTAAATGGAAAGATGCCTATTCTGACACTGAATGGTATAGGTTTTTGATATAGTAATTGTTTTGACCCCACATAGCTACCAGACATAAAGTGTGTTAGTGTTGGAAGAAATTTTGACTATACTCAGTTGTACAAAGCATGTTTGGTTTACTCAATAAATAACAAAAATTCAAAACATCTATAAAAATCAACTAATTTTGATCAAATAGATGATTTATAGCATTGTGCTTTAATTTGGTGAATGTCTGTTTAAATTTTAAACATAAATTCCATAACCCATTGTATTTTTAAAATAAGCAAAATTCGAAGTTTGACTAACTACTGTTTAAACAAATGTGAATGATGCCAGTAGACCTAACCCCAATTTTTGATCTAGCACCCTTATACAAATACACACTGGGTTTTTTTTCCTTGTGATGGACCCACCCAGTACACCCCATCCCAATTTTTGATATAATACCCTTATACAAATACACACTGGGTTTTTTTTCTTGTGATGGACCCACCCAGTACACCCCATCCCAATTTTTGATATAATACCCTTATACAAATACACACTGGGTTTTTTTTCTTGTGATGGACCCACCCAGTACACCCCATCCCAATTTTTGATATAATACCCTTATAAAAATACACACTGGTTTTTTCTTCTGTGGCGAGGCCTCTACTGTGCCAAATACAAATGCTTGAACTCTATATACTCCATCTACCAAAAACAAAATCATCTCTCTAAAGTTTCCTTCTTCTGCTGGGGTCCATGTGATTACCATGCGATAACTGGAGTTTCCTTCTACCACAAATTCATATAGATCTGTTGAGAAGTATTTCTTATGAGGAAACTTTTCTATTTTAACTTGCTGGTCATATTCATGTGGATTTTTTATGATCAGTGTTCTCGTCTTTTTGCCAGATGGTTTCAGTTTGTTGAATCCAACTTTAGGTGGATTTGTAAAATGTGTCAGTAACAGAACTTCATCTTCTACATCACTCTTCCTGCTTGGTTTCAGTGTTGGGTTTTTCTCTACAGCAATTTCGAATTTTTTACCTTTTGGATTTGTTTCAAACCAAGACTTTCTACTTTTTCTACGCACAGATGAAGGCGTTGATGTCGATATTGGAATGTTTTGACTATCTAACGCATTCCACATATCTTCAATTACTTGATTTTGTGAACTGCTTTGTTCCGAACAAGCCATTTTAAATGTTTTCACTTAATTTGTTTTGTTTAAATGCATCCCCATGTCTTCCTAACCGTGTGGAGTCTTCTTTCAGAATCTGAATTTCGAGCTGGGTTGACACAAACCAATCAGAATTCAGTACACATTTCATATTGACCAATCAGAATTCTCAATAAATATAAAGAAACCGGAAGTTTACATTTTTGTTTTTTATCACGTGATAAGCAAAAGTGTACAAAATATCACATGACAGTGAAAATGGCAAATGTTGTATTATCATAGAAGATACATGTTTCAGATTGTGGTTATTTCAGTTTAATTTTATTTCAGAGAATCATGGTAAATAATAGTTTATAACAAATTCCATAGATTAAAGATCTTTTGTTACTTCGTATCTTTATCTCCCACCGCGAATCGCACTTTTTAATTTGGAAAGAACGGGAGTATGTTATGTCAATTTATAGTGAACTGTTTACCATAGTGAAAAGTTCTTGAAAGTGGGATGCCACGTCACGGAAGTATTGCTTTAAGTTTTACTATAAAACTGTAAAAATCAAAATTATGATTTTTTTCTGTATTTGATTAAATGATGGGTTAAGTTTTGTTTTCATTAGTTTAACATTGAATATCCATTAATTACACTGAATGTTTGAGATTATACCTCGAGTCCATAATAAATTCAAAATGATTAAAACATGGAAACTTAAGATTTACTTGAGCCTTTAAGACAGTCGAGTAAAATAAGATATGGAATTTTAAGTAGATTCTTTTAAAAATGGATTATGATTATAACTACCATAATAGGATATGATCATTCCCAAATCTCATCAATTTAATCAAGTTTTTATTAGATTTTTATGTCACAGTTATTGAAATGTTATAAACATACAATGTTTATATAGAATCAAATCTAGCATGCATACATAATTTACAATAAATTCAATGCATTTTTAATAAGTACACAGCTGACAGTAACTAAGGGAGATAACTTGGATGATAGGAAGTTTTTGTAAATTTTACATTTTCATTAAAAAAGTAAAAGTGATTTATTAATAACATACTACTCAGTGAACAAGTTTGCATAGTCTGATTAACATCATTGTCTAATAACATACTTTATTATGATAATAATATTTAATATATACCAAACAATTATGTCACACATAAACTATTTAGTTAAATGATGATTTTGTATTTTTCACACTTTAAAAAAGCAGTTAATCTGGAAAAAAGAAATACATGTAATTGATAAAAGGGAGTGGTAATCTTGATGTAACCTACTATACTACTAGTAAATCTATGTTTTGGCCTTTTAGTACTTTAAACTGACATCATGTGTGAAAGATTTGCTGTTTAAAGGGTTAAATATTGAAGGTCCTGCAGGTAAGATATCATATATATTGTATTATCATAATGTGTTAACTAGCTTTTGCTGGTACATGTATTTTTCAAAAGTTCAACAAAAGACATGATAGGAAATGGTTTTGGATATGGATTGCAGTGGGTCCACTAATTGCAGTCAATCTAAACTGCACACTTGGATTGGCAGATCATAGATGAATGGCCATAAATAGAGTAACTCTTTACACCTACTGAACTTTTTTAATTTATTATTTTATAAGATTCTACAATACAGTAGACATGACACTCCAATTTGCACTTTAATATTAATTTTATTTTGTTTTGGTCATGATAAAGGTCATCCTAGACCCAAAACTTTACAAGGCTCACTGCAACTCATAATAAACAGTTGTTAAACAGATATTGGGGTTTTGTCTAATTATTCACAGTCTAGATTTTCTATAAAAAAATTATGCAATTCATTGATACACATACAATTTCATCAGTTAACAACAAAAATAGCTTTAATTTGCTGTTTTCTTTTTCTTTTTTTTATCATTTGATATATATAAAGAAACTGACATGATATTTTCAGTTTTAATATTATCTTGAAATTCTATTCATAATGGCATCAAGATCAATTATCAAACTCATGACCTTGGTTTTTTATATGTGCATGTAAAGGTACATATTATGGTATGGTACTGCTTGTCTGTCTGTCTGTCTGTTTGTCTATCTGTACATTAACAATTTTCTTGTCCTGTTCATATCTTTTGACTTGATGAGGACATCAAGATGAAACTTATACCAAAAATGTATTATGGGAAGACATTGTGTCGCATATAAATTTAGATCCGAGTATTGAAGGTCAAGGTCATAGGTTGAGTTCAAAGGTCAAATAAGGGCATAATGTTGAAAAAAACAAGAATTTTTTTGTTCCTTAATTAATTCCTTTCAAATTTGGTATGGATTTACAACAATTGCCAATGTATAACATATAGAACAGGTTTTTGTTTCTCAATTTAATTTTTTGCAGAATTGGAGTTATGGTTCTTTCTATTTAGTTTCTGACCCTGGTTTCACAATCATTCCTTGACTAAGATTTTCCTTAGCTTAAAATTAGCAAATTTTGGCGATCTCTTTGTTAAGTTATAAATAAACATTTGATATAAAAATTAATACAGATGTTAAACGATTGAAGTGATCTTCAAAGTGACACTTACAGTTTTGAATATCTCAAACGTTAACGAAATTATTAAGATTTCAAATTTGCCAGATTTAAGTTAGGGAAAATCTTAGTTAAGGAATGATTGTGAAACAAGGACCTGGTATCTTGTGTTTAATTTTCTTGTGGATGCAGCTTGTTTCACAGTTTTAGACTGATTGTTTTGAAATTTGGTATGTGTTATTGGGATCATATGAAGATGTGCATATATTAAAATAAAGATACATGTATTTTGAGAGATATTTCAACTGTCTTAATGAAACTTGGTATATTACAACAAATACTGTATACTTTGCAACTATATTGGCTTATACAGAAACGAGGACACTGTGATAGTATGTTTCTTACATTCCTCAACACCATTGTAAGCAGTTCTGCCTCTGAGATGCATCTTTTCATTGCATAACTGCATTTCTCCAGTTTGGTTCTGTTTGGTATGGTCATGTTAAATCTATATAGCTCTGTTGAGTGGTGGCAATTGAAAGAAGAAATTTGTTCTTTAAGAGTAAATTTCTCTTACCTCACATGTGACACTATCTTGTTTAAATGTCACAGAAACATACATCAGTTACCACAATATATTGCACATAAGATCACATACTGTATAGCAATAAACATCCTGCTTTATTTGTGACATATATATTGTATGTACAGTGGTTTTGTTTGCCTAAAATTACTACCAAATAAAGGTAGTTTCCCCTTGAGAAATAAGACTAAAATTTCCCAATTTGACAACTAAAATTCCCCAAAAGGCAACAGTGACACACAATCAAATAGTTTAAGTTAAATCCAGTTGTCTAAAACTGTTCTGACAGACAAAAAATCTTAGATATTGTCACAAGATAAGATCTTTGCAATGAATTTCAAAATTCTGAGCATAATATGTGACATTAAAAGGGTCCAAAATTTCCCAATCTGAAAGACGGAAGGTAGTTTTTAAAAACCATAACAAAATTACTGGTGTATATGGATAAAACAAATTGGTGTAAATGTTTTGGCTAAACATGCCCTCTTGCTTTACGCATTTCCCTGTTTTACTTATACTTTTTGGCAAATACCGTACTATGACTTGATATGACATAGGAGTATAATGCTGTGCTAGGTGATGCTCTTGTTTTACCTTTTTGTAAGTTAAGATAAATTGTTTGAATATTTCAGGTATTGTTGCTGTATGTTTTGTTATAGCATTTGTAACATTTATACTGGAAGGATTTAAGGCATTAATGTTATACTGGACCAGTAGACTTAAGCAGCACCCTTTAACATATGGAAAGACAGATAACCATGTACAAGATAGATCACCTCTGTTTGCCAGTCTAACCATACCATCTAGTATAGAACAGATCAAACACAGGAGGTAAATACTGAGAGAGAGAGAGAGAGAGAGAGAGAGAGAGAGAGAGAGAGAGAGAGAGAGAGAGAGAGAGAGAGAGAGCAATATACAAAATAGGTACATAGATCACCTCTGTTTACCAGTTTTACGATACCATCTAGTAAAGAACAGATCAAACACAGGAGGTAAATACTGAGAGAGAGAGAGAGAGAGAGAGAGAGAGAGAGAGAGAGAGAGAGAGAGAGAGCAATATACAAAATAGGTACATAGATCACCTCTGTTTACCAGTTTTACGATACCATCTAGTATAGAACAGATCAAACACAGGAGGTAAATACTAAAGAGAGAGAGAGAGAAAGAGAGGGGGAGAGAGAGAGCAATAAACAAAATAGGTACATAGATCACCTCTGTTTACCAGTTTTACGATACCATCTAGTATAGAACAGATCAAACACAGGAGGTAAATACTGAGAGAGAGAGAGAGAGAGAGAGAGAGAGAGAGAGAGAGAGAGAGAGAGAGAGAGAGAGGGGGGGGGGAGAGCAATATACAAAATAGGAACATAGGTCACCTCTGTTTGCTTTTTAACAATAAATTCTCCTATTAGAACAGATAATACCTTGATACCCTGATGGCTTGTTAATATAGTGTCTATATGTTTAATTAAGTTTTAACTCTCTTTACAGAATCAAGTATCATTGTTACAGTTTTCTTACACATGTACTCAATGTAATAGTTGGTTATTTCCTGATGTTAGCTGTCATGTCCTATAACCTGTGGATACTGCTTGCTGTTATCTTAGGTAAAATATTTTAGCATAGTCATTTTCTGACTTTTTTGAAACAGAAACAATAAACCAAGCAAAAAGTAAAAAATAATACCCAATATTTAAATTTTTTTGTAAGTATAAAACAACCAAATTGAAAAAAAAACCTAAAGCCTGCACATTGTCGAACTATTGGTTATAAAACACCTTGAATGTAATGCTAAACACCTTGAATGTATGGATGAAAACCTTAAATGTATGGATGAAAACCTTGAATCTATGAATGAACATCTTGAATGTATGGATGAACACCTTGAATGTAAGGCTAAACACCTTGAATGTAAGACTATCGCCTTGAATGTATGGATGAACACCTTAAATATAAGGCTAAACACCTTGAATGTAATGCTAAACACCTTTAATGTATGGATGAAAACCTTGAATGTATGGATATGGACGAACACCTTGAATGTTAGGCTAAACACCTTGAATGTAAGGCTAAACACCTTGAATGTATGGATGAACACCTTAAATGTAAGGCTAAAGACCTTGAATGTAAGGCTAAACACCTAGAATGTATGGATGAACACCTTGAATGTAAGGCTAAACACCTTGAATGTATGGATGAACACCTTGAATGTAAGGCTAAACATCTTGAATGTATGGATGAACACCTTGAATGTAAGGCTAAAGACCTTGAATGTAAGGCTTAACACCTAGAATGTATGGATGAACACCTTGAATGTAAGGCTAAAAACCTTGAATGTAAGGCTAAACACCTAGAATGTATGGATAAACACCTTGAATGTAAGGCTAAACACCTTGAATGTATGGATGAACACCTTGAATGTAAGGCTTAACATCTTGAATGTATGGATGAACACATTGAATGTAAGGCTAAACACCTTGAATGTAAGGCCAACACTTGGAGCATATGGATGAAGCTTTGAATGTTTGGGAACTTCATTGTTTAATTATTTTAATGAAATTTGAAAGAGATGTTTGTCATATGAAGCAGATTTGCAGGATACATTGCATGGAGTTCAAGGTCTTACAAATAGAATGTTCAGCTATATAACTCTTCAACATAATTTTAATAAGAATGCTATAAGTGATCGGTATTCTCAATAGATGTGCTACACACAATACAGAGATATACAGGTCAGATAGGAGTACTGGTATTTTTATTAAAGTAAGGCTTTATTGTGATTTATCAGTTTTGAATTTTGCAGTCTTAAGTAAGATAAACTTAAGCCAAGATTGTCATTATTTTATTTGTTTATACAGTTTATTTATTTTCTTGATATGTTGTAGGTTCAGGACTGGGACACTTTATATTTGGTGCATTAAGTGAGAATTTACGGACTAAATATTCCCTGCTAGCAATCTCACCAGAAACTTCTTTTAATAGTGAAATAGACACTACCAGTTCTCGGGATCCCCTAGTCACATGACAAGATATACAGATCTCTTGCAAAATCAACATTATCATAAGATTTTCTTCTAAATGTAAAACAGACAATACTGGCCATAAAGATGAGCTTGGTCACAGGATATACAGGTCTTACAGGCATTGTGAGGAGTATGGTGGGGCGGGGTGGGTTGGGGGTGATGGAATTTGTGAGCCATATAGATCTAAAGGGGATTGTGTAATAATCATAAATAAAAGAGAGATTGTGGCATCATTTGTGAGGCATTGACACCATAAAGTGATTGGAGCCTTGATCAAACATATATCATTTTTATTTGTTAATGCTCAAAAGCAGTCCTTTAACAGGGTCAGCATAAACAAGAAACAACTTCTTACCATTTGTTGTTTGTAGAAAATAAATAAATTACTTCTTTTGAGGTGTTTAATCTGTGAAAGGACAATCATGTCCTTAAATCAGTGTGTATGTATTTAATTAAACCAAATATAGGCTAGATTTTAATGATATATTATTCATTATACATGTATTGTGAATGATAATGAAAAAGTTTGCTGAAGCTAAATGTAGATAATAATGATAATGATAATAATAATGATAATGATAATGATAATGTTGTCAAATAAGATTTAACTACAATGTTTTACTAGGACTGCCTGTTTTTAGACAGACAAAGTTAATTATAAGTATTTAATGATTGATTTTATTTCTCAGTGGAAAGTTGTACATAGATTAAGTACCGGTATTTTATGTTGGCATTGTTGACATAATGTGATTTATTTATTTTGTTTGTTTATTTTTAAACATTTATTTGAATATATTAGGGATTATATGCAATATGAATTTTGTATAGATTCATAAATGATATTTTTCATACTGAGTAGATATATGCAGGCAAATCTTATAATGAATGCAGCCCCAACTCAAACGTCTTGAGGCCACTTTATAAAAGCTTTGTAAAAACAGCTGCTTTGTTGGTCATAAATTAACTATCAGGGGACTAGGCCTCTAATCTTTTGGGTTGGATCTGTATCATCTATTTACACTTTAAGAAGATAAGTGATGTATATATTTTTTTAATTTATGATAAAATTTAAAAAATTCATTTCGATGATTTTGTTTTGTTTTGCTTGAATTTTGGTTGATCATATTCAGCGTTAGACTAACTATAGTCTAGTCAATCTATGAAAAAATAGGGGCAAACCTCAAAGTAATTGCAACAGTAAATATTTTTATGTGATTGTTTTTAGGAATTGTGTTTTTATTCACCAATTATTTTTGCCAATTGAAGTTACCAATAGCAGTTTCTATACAGAAGGGAAATAACTCTGTATTTTGATCCTAAATTTTACACAAAAATTTTCAAAAGCTTTAAGTTTTCTCTGATACTAAACGAAGAACAACCTAGAAATTAGATGGAAATTTATACATAGACTAAAAATAGATAATTTAAGACAATATAGAATGTAAAATGTAAATAGAATGTAAAAAATGAAATTATTTTGTTGAAAGAATTTATGCAAAACACTGATTAAGGGCATGTTGTTGAGATGGAAAAAAGATTTATTCACCTCAAATATATTTTGTTATACAGAAAAAATGATAAAATAAGTATATATCAGGTTAAAAACATAACTTTTCTATACTTCTACATCATTACTTTTAGTACTATGCTATTAATTCCTCATTACTATAGAAACATTCGATTGTGAAAGACTAAAAATAAAATGCAACTCAATGAAAATGGGCCAATATTTCGCTTTAAATGAAATCAGAAATGTGGAATATACAAAAGGAATCAATTATGATAGATTAATTCCAGGGTTTTTACTTTACTTTTTGTTAAAATAGCAAGAAACATATGATAATTGGACTAAAACTCCACCTGTTTTACAGGAGTTATCTCCCTTGTCAATAGAAATTCCCATAAGAAATTAAAACTTCTTATAAACTTGTTTCCTCTTGTCAGATTTTGGAAGACTATTAACATTTCATGTATTTGAGAGCATATTAGTAACAAAATTTGTTCTTTTGCAATTAGTTAGAGGTCAAACTGTAGATTGACTATACTACAAATGTACTACTGTAACGGCTGGAAAGTTAAACCTGAAAGGGGTGGTAATGTCCCTTGGTAGAGTTCTTTTACTTATGTTCAGGCAGTCAGTCCTGGAATGATGGAGAAAACCAGATTACACAAACCAACAACAAACCTTCAGCAAGTGAACTGACAATTTCTTACACTAGGATTTGCCCAAGAATTAAAAGACTGATCTGATTTTTTTTTTTTTTTTTTTTTTTTTTTTTTTTTTTTTTTTTTTTGTCCTTTATTGCCCTTTATTGCCCTATGTTCATTGTGCAGCATTCATAAACTTTTTTACTTAAACAACTTCTTCTCCAGAACCAATATGCCCATTACAAGGACACTTTGAGAGAATGTTGCCAGGCAGACCTCTTCAGGTTTACTAATCAGGTTGACCTTGGTCCTCATTCAAGTTCAAACTGACTTTGTATAGTAAAACTTTTTAAAATCTTGCCTTGAACCAAAAGGTCTAGATACTTGAAACTTCAAACATAGCATTATGACATGAGGCCATTCCATATTTATGGAGCTGGTTAAACTTGACCCACATTCAAGGTTGCTGTAAACTTAAGAAAAAAGTGTTCTTGCTTTGAACTGAAATGCCTAGAAACTTGAAACGCCATAAATAAAGCTCTACCACATTGGCAAAACTTGTTGACCTTTGAAGTGACCTTAAGTATGAAACTTTTATACATCTTGTCGTGAATTAAAAGTTCTAGTGACTTGAAACTGCATATAAAGCATCATGTCATGAAGTTCTACCAATTCTGTGAAGCTGTTTTATATTGAGCCACATTCATGATAACAGTGACTGGAAAAAGTAAATCCTTTTACCATCTCCTCCTTCAGAAACTCATGTCTGTCACTCATTAATTTGCTGTTTCTCTGTCCATCAGGGTTATAATTTTCACATTATTCTCAGATAATTTTCATGATGCTTAAAAGTATGGTGATGAAATGCAGGTCAAGTTTTTGCCAAGTGAGTTCAAGTTTATTGTTAGTTTGACAAAATTTTTAGCTCACCTGACCAAAAGGTCATGTGAGCTTATGGCATGGCACAGCGTGTGTATGTGCGTGCTTGCATGTGTGCATGCGTCGTTAACACCTATTTTCGACTTCTCCAAAACTGCTAGACAGATTTCAATGATACTTGGTCAGAAGTATATATGGGCCGGTGCAATTCAGATTTGTTCATGGCTACCAAAACTAGGTCAAGGTGACCTAGGAGTCCAAAAATCTTAAAAAAATCTCCGAAACTGATGAAGGGAGAAAAATTTGATGTGAAATTTGGCTTCTCTAGGGTCTTAAGCATATAAATTGTTCATTTCATGAAATTTGGACGAAAAATGGGTTACGCGTTTTTGCATTTAATTTATAAAATTTCGTAAAATGGATTCAAATTGTAATAACGTGACTACATTGCATTTTAACAGATAATGGCATGGAGTTTTCAGTTTTGACTTTTTCTTGAATTGACCTTTTAATTAGGGTCAAGGTCACAAATCAAGGTCATGATCTAATTTGTGATTTATGCAGTTTTAGGCAATTTTCTTGCAAATATTAAGAGATATATGAATTCAAACATTGTTAAAATGTTCCCCATGACAAAATTTAAAAAGGTACCAAGTTTCGTAACTGTAAGATAATCCATGTAGGAGTTCTTGTCCCTGAAATGTTATTTTTTGCTTATAAAAACTAAAATTGTGCATTAACTTGAAAACTATAAGCTTTTTGTATAGACATGTATGTTAGAATATTGTAGGTATTGATATGACAATCATTTTGATATATGGTTCAAGGTCATATGTTGAAAGGTCAAAGTCATAGCTGCAGAAGAAGACTGAAATTGTAAATTATCTTGAAAACCATTAACTTTTTGTACAAGCATGTATATTAGAATACTGTTAGTATTGATATTACAACCATTTTGATATAAGGTTCAAGTTCAAAGGTCAAAATCATTATTTGGAAATTATTCATTGTACTATTTAAATCATGCATTTAAGCTATTTATAAATGAAAAGTGACTAAATATTTCTGATTGATTAATGCCATATTTCTAAACTTGAGGAATTTTGTAAAGTTTTTGTAATTAATAAGTTCTTTGCAAGTTTTTAGACATTTCCTCAGGTGAGCGTTAAGGCCCATGGGCCTTTTGTTTGTATAGGCATGTATATCTGACTATTTTAGGTATTGATATGATTATCATTTTAATATATGATTTATGGTCATGTGTTTAAAAGGTCAAGGTCTTAGCTGCATAAGAAGACTGAAATTGTTAATTATCTTGAAAACTACTAAATTTTTGTATAGACATGTCTATAAGCAGATTGTAGATATTAGTATGATGATTATTTGATATACGTTTCAAGGCCATACATTCAAAGGTCAAGGTTATAGCTGCAGAAGAGGCCAAAAATTGTTACTACAGGCATATAAGCTACTTAGAAATTAACTTTGACAAGATATTTCTGATTAAGTATTGGTGCAATTCTAAACTTGAGAAAACTTGAAAAGTTTCTGTAATACATGTAATATATTGTCTATTGCACTTTGCAAACAATTTTGGATATATCCTCGGGTGATCGTTAAGACCCATGGGTCTCTTGTTTAAAAGAAAAATGTTATAAATTATATAAAGATAGAAAAGCCGTGGTATATCAATATTTATATTTAATTCATGTAAACTTCCGTTCAGAAAACTTCTTCCTCATAAAAAAAGCATTTAGAGAAATGAAAACTTGTAAGATCATCATTTGAGTTTAAGTCAAATTATGTTAAAAATTGGTAAAATATAGAAAATTTCTAGATAAAAGTCATTTTAAAGTTTTGTCAAAATTCATTTTATATTTTCAGTCATCAGTTCATTATTTCATATTTTTACATCAACTTGAAAATATCTACATATATAATTTACACTATTTTTTCATGTTTCCTAAACGTTTCACCTTATTATACTTTATTTTTTATTTGATGTGAATTGCCAAGTTAAATCAACAATTTTAATAATAAGATTTATTAAATAGCTTTTGTTTTTGAGTAAATTTTTGTCTTTAATTGCTTCCCGGTCCAACCCTGCACTTTTTTCTTCTTCCTGTTACAAATATAACAAAAATAATCGATTATTTTATTAATCTAATTTTTTAATTTTAATACTAATTTTTTTTTTAATTTTAATAAATAATAATTCTTGAAATACTTAAAAAAAAAAAAAAAAAAAAAAAAAAAAAAGAAAGAAAAAAAAAAAAAACCCCGATTGTTGGATTCGAACTCATGTAACTTAAACTCTGGAAGAGTTATCGGTCTTGTTTAAAATCCCACTGATGTCGCTGTACAGGAAGTAAACATTGATTACAGTCTCTATGACGACATAACCCCTGCATGAATGGTTGATATAACTATAGGTTAACTATTTCTCAAATTTTACGAAGAGCAGGGACAGTAATCATGACGGCCGTTGAGAGTCCATTCACACACACAGCAGCAGGAGATCTTGGTTGTCAAAGAGAAACTATGCTTAGTAATGAGTTGTTATTGAGGGTAAGTTGGAATTTTAAGAGGTAGGGATCTTAAACAAGCCGTGGTAGTGATGGAGTTGTTCTATCCTGCCATCAAGACTTTCAAATTCTCTCCATATAGCACATACATCAGTCATTTCTTTAAACTTCACGAAAAATTTCTTTATCCACCTTTGCAAGAAATCGGGAAAATCTTAATACTAGTAACGGTTACCTATCCACATTTATCAGCCTATAAGAATGGGAGGCAAATGTTTTACTTTACGGGCTACCAAACTGTTATAAAGAAGGAAAGAATGGTGAATGGATAACTACATTTTAGTATTTCTTACCTTTTCTTTCCATAGTCGTTTGTAAGCCAAAGGTTTGAGTGGGTGCATCTTCTTCTTTGTCATGATTATAGTCCGAATTTCCTCTGACCTTACATACAATATCTGCCTAACTGCTGTGTGTAGGGTAAGAACATTTTCTTTATCAAAACCCAGGATTTTCGATAACAACTGATGTCAGAAAGGGTGCTCGCTTTTGACTAAATCTACAAGTGGAACTGTAATACAATTACCAACCTCTATCCATAAGGGAGTGATACATCTTCCAAAATATTTGAATATATGAGTTTTGAGAGGTCAAGAAGTCTTGTTTTAAAATGAAAGATGACATTGACACACATCAACACCAAAGAAAGTAATCTGAATTTTAAATCGGTGGCGATGACATCTTGAAATATTTCAATATTTTGTAAGACAAATCATTGACCTATCAATTGTCATAGGTTTAATATTGCTTATACATGTACCAGATGGGCACATTTATTTTAAATACAAATTATTGGGAAGTTCCAAATGTAATGATCCCTGGTGTGGTTGCTTTCTGTAACAGTTTCAAAGCTCTGTGCACATACAAAAGAGAGAGAGATAAATGAAGGTGGTGCTCACAATGGGCAAAAAAGTTTTTCTGAAATGGTGCAGCATATTAATTTTTTTTTACACATTTAATAGCCTGTGCAAACTTGTCTTTGTCAATTCTGGATGCTCTGTAACATTATTAAATTTGTTCTTTAAAAAAATTAAATCAAAGGTGTGAATTTTTTCTAAAAATTTAATATTGTAAGTTCTGACAACTTTTGTAGATTACAAGAAATGATAATATGATGCTATGGTGTAAATTGATATGAAGTAATGGCCAAAATATAATTATGCAATAATGACTGCCACTTTAGGACTGGCGGAAATGATTTTAAGCCATTTTTTTTAATTTTCTTATTGTCTTTATTTGAGTTATGTTTCTTTTTATTTAAGAATGAAATATTTAGTAAATGATAGAAAAATGAAATATTATTTTTAAAAAATGCACAATCTTATTAACACATGCATGTACATGGTGTACTTAGTTTTTCACCAACATTTTTTCAGTTTCTGACCTGTTACTGTAATAATTATATGATTTTGTTTTTCAGACTGAGCTAGGTAAAACAAAAAGAAGAGGTTATGCTCAACCAGGTTTTCCTAATGAGGGTTTTGTATATGGCAGACCTAATGAGGCTAGATATGGTGGTGCAACAGATGGTAAGTTAGACTCTTCTGTATAAAATTAATGACATTGGTAAATACCAGTTACCAAATCTGTGAGCCTGGGCTTCGTCTAAGATTCTGACATTTTGTCTGGTTATCTTAATAAGACACTCTGTTAATGTTAATTGTCACTTTCAGTCCAAATTGTGCTGTACGTGTAATAATTTGATTTAATTTGATCATGCCATTTTCTGGCACCAGTTTAGTCATAAATTTACAGATGTTAAATAAACCACTCTTTTGATAGATTTTTTTTTTCATATGTTTACAACCCTATTGTAAAAAAAAATGGAAAACATACAGTCTTACATTGTTAAACAACATCTTTTCTTGAAATCCTGACCAAACTTCATTCTTTAAAATGATGTCACAAATAGGATAGAAAACCATTGAAATTTAGACTAAAATATACTCTCAAGTGCTTAGATGTAATAGATAAATTATGAGTATCAAATTTTGGAATGAATTAAATTTATGTTACTTTAATAACGAAAAGTGTCTATCAGAGGTTGTATTTACTGTAGGTCTACTGGATAACATAAGGTGGAATTGTGTAACCACTATAAAATTGACTTTAAGGTTCAATGAGGGGGATTCCAGCGAGAATGTTCAATTCATTAATAAAAACTAAAACTTTCAATGGATAAATGATGAATCTTCAGCCAGTTGCTCTCTCTCTCTCTCTCCCTCTCTCTCTCTCTCTCTTGCCAAACACACCATCCTCCTACCCACACACAGGTTGAAATGTTTCAACATTTCTACTATGTTAAAATCTACAAATCTATAATTACATCATTTCTTTAATGTACTTATTGTAGGGAATTTGTATTAGAAATGTATTTAAAATTTTGATATAGATAAAAGTTCATTTATACACTTATATCTAAAATGATATTGTGAAATGTTGCAGAAAGGTTAAGGTTGAATGGTTTTGATAACAAAGGTAAACAATGCAGCCTTATAAAAATAGTAATAACAACAACGTGTAACACGTACATAAACATATAATTATAAATAAGTTGTATTCTGATTTTATACTTATATAAAAACTGAAGACTACAAAAGCTCATTCAGTAATTGTTTGTTTTACATACAGCTCAATTTTATGTTGTGTATTGTACAAGAGCTTTAGACATAAACATGATAAATGTACTCTTTTATGGATATAGAATAAATAATCTAAAGATGCATGATTAAATTCATCAAACAATTGTCAGCAATAAAGAAACTTGTAATCATAATTATCAGTTAATTTATATGTATTAATTCTAATTTAAGTGGTTCTTTTAAAATATTTTATTGGGAGTGTTTGTTGTGGTGATTTTGTTGTTTTTGATTTGAAGGAAAACCGATTTAAGTTTATAAACTGGTATTACAATTATTTTTAACAGCTCTTCACGGATGGCCCAGTACTTTATCATCAACAACTTTACCATTTCATCGCAGAGAAAAAAAATCTGACAGAGATTTCATGGCCTTAAACAAAGCCGCTGTACAAACAGGTCTTGTCACAGCTCAAGAAAATTACGAATTCCGTGCCACACACGATGTACGTAAACGTGCGTCAGGAGATGATGACACAAAAGTCAGAACAAGAAGAGTGCCACCTACAATGGTATTTGGAATTTCAACCAGGTATTTACAAGTTGATTTATGGATCCATGAATTAGTTCAATCAAATCATTTTAAACTTTCGTTTCCAACAGCATTATTAAACAATAAATTCACAAATTCACCAAACTTATATGCTTAAAACTTGATTTAATATAAAGAAATGTTTCATTTTGAAAAAAAATCTGATTTTTAATTAGGACTTAAATATTGAATGTATAAGAATAGATTTTCAATTCTTCCAGTGTTTTCAGATAGTAAATCAACCAAATGTGAGAGTTCTCAAACCTAAACAAATATATTCATTAGTGCGCTGATGAAAAAAGAAATTTCCTTACCTTGTAAAGTAGAACTCAAAAATTCTGAGAGACATTTAAAGAGTTGAGTTAATTAATGGTGCTTTACACCCTAGTCATGATTCACTTCTATTGAGGCAGTCAGCTAAGATGGTGGAGGAAAACAGAGTGCCCTGAGAAAATTACTGACTTTTGGCAAGAGAACTCAGACAAACTCTCACACAAGTATCTGACTGAACAGGATCCAAACCAAGGCAGTGAAGGGCATTGTGATCCTTAAGCACATTCATTGGATCATTCAACTACCAAGGTCCCTGATTTTTAGAACATAATAAATCAAAATGTTTTATTATTTTTATTTTGAAATTCTAATACAAGTTAAAAAAAACCCTTTGTGTTAGATAACTATCATTATGTTTGATGGATATGTAAGATTTAATTGAATGTTGTTTACAATTTTCAGACCATCAACACCAATATTTGATTTATTAGAACATAAATACCAGGATAAATGGTTACAACAAAGAAGGCAACAAGAACTTGCAAAGAGACAAGAGGAATCTAAGGTAAATAGATGAACAGACAGACAGATATCCTGACAGACATATGGAGATACCAATCAACAGAGGGACAGACAGACAAACAGAGGTCCTGACAGACATATGTAGATACAGACAGACAGACAAACAGAGGTCCTGACAGACAAATGTAGATACAGACAGACAGACAAACAGAGGTCCTGACAGACATATGGAGATACAGACAGACAGACAAACAGAGGTCCTGACATACATATGGAGATACAGACAGACAAACAGAGGTCCTGACAGACATATGGAGATACAGACAGACAGACAAACAGAGGTCCTGACAGACATATGTAGATACAGACAGACAGACAAACAGAGGTCTTGAAAGACATATGTAGATACAGACAGACAGACAAACAGAGGTCTTGACAGACATATATGGAGATACAGACAGACAAACAGAGGTCCTGACAGACATATGTAGATACAGACAGACAGACAAACAGAGGTCCTGACAGACATATGTAGATACAGACAGACAGACAAACAGAGGTCTTGACAGACATATATGGAGATACAGACAGACAGACAAACAGAGGTTTTGACAGACATATGTAGATACAGACAGACAGACAAACAGAGGTTTTGACAGACATATATGGAGATACATGCAGACAGACAAACAGAGGTCCTGACAGACATATGTAGATACAGACAGACAAACAGAGGTCTTGACAGACATATATGGAGATACAGACAGACAGACAAACAGAGGTCTTGACAGACATATGGAGATACATACAGACAGACAGACAAACAGAGATCTTGACAGACATATGGAGATACATACAGACAGACAAACAGAGGTCTTGACAGACATATGGAGATACATACAGACAGACAGACAAACAGAGATCTTGACAGACATATGGAGATACATACAGACAGACTGCAGGTATTTGATTTATTTCTCAGAATGCTGTCAACATAGTGAATACGTAAAATTGTTGAGTTAAACCCATAATAAAATTGTTAAAGTTTGGAAGTCTACTCTTAATTTATCAACTACTTCAAAAATCTCATAAAGAATTTGTGTTAAAAGCCATTAAGAAATTTGTTTAAGGGGGTTTTAAACTGCAATAGCCTGCAATGTATATTATCATTTCCCAGAACTGCAGGTTTTGTTTGGTGATTAATCAGTTTTGATTCAAAATGTCAAGATTACATGAATGGATTTACAGATTCTTAGTGACAATTTGATCTAGTATATTAAATTCTGTCTGGTTTATTTCATCTTTCTTAAATTGTTAAAATAATTCTCTCTTTTTTTTCTCAAAATTAAAAGAAATAGTTTGCTTAAGCAAAAGCAAAAATGAAGTCATTGTAAATATCCAATAATAAAATAGTGTTTTTAGTACATTATAATTGGCTCTTTGGAATGCATTTTTAACATAAATTTATTTTTCACCATATTCATTAAATGAAAATTTGGTAAAAAAAATTTGTAAATTATCAGAAACTTGATTTGTACAAAAAGGTAAGAAAATAAATAAAACCTAAAATAATGCATCGATCCTAACTGATCAAGTTAAATAATAGTAGTATATATTAATTTTTTTAAAATGCAGAAAACCAGATTTACGTTTTAATTATTGGTAAAATACTAAACAGCATTCATATGATTCTCAAACAAAAATAAAACTTAATTTGACATTATAAGTAAAATGCTAGATTTTCACTGCCAGCACTCAGATTAGATAAATGGTAGATTTTCCCTCACCTTAAGACATAAAATAAAAGGTCTTATGTCACCTGTTTGAATCAATGTTTACAGATGTAACAATTGTGTTCTGCCAAAACAGCAGGTGAACTACACTTTTCTCCTAAAACTCTTCTTTGAAAGGAGAACTACACTGTTTTTCTGACAATTTTGTTAGACAACAATTGCAAGTGAGCTACACATTCTTGTGACAGCTCTTCATTGGACCTATGAGCAACACTGTTTTTCTGACAGCTTTTGCTACTTGATTTTTTTTTCAAAGTGAATTAAAATTATCTGCATTTTATGTTACTGTTCAATTATCCAAAATGTAAAATAGCTTTGCTGTAAAACTTAGTCTGGATCTGGATTTTCCACATCAGTGGGGTTAAAAAATAGACAAAAACAAGTCTGAAAATCAGCAGATTAACTCATGATGTCCTTACACAATAAATAATATGAAACCTTTTGTGTGTAGCTTCATTGTGTGATTCATTTGTCAGAATAATCATATAAATACTCAAATAAAAAACGATTAATGTATGCAAGTATGTTACCATGGTTACTGTACTCACATATCACATTTAACAGTGGATGGAAATAACAGATGAAATGAAGTTCACATGTATAGTGATAGCCAATAAAATCACAACATGACAAAAAAAAAAGTTATTCACCCATGATGTAATACATGTGGAGGATAGATACATCATTGATGAGGACTGTTAACAATGTCACATGGATTTTAGCTCATCATAACTTCTGTTATACATTTAGGTTATACTGTAGGGATGTGGCATGGGTATGAACGTCATGTCAAATCTGACGCTTTTCTGGGCTTGTCGTAGGGGTGAGCTTTGCCTCTGACAAATCTTGTATTGGTTTATGGGAGGTGTTTAGGTAAAGGTTGTAATATTTAATACACTTGTATCATTTTACTTTGTACAATTTATAATCAATCTTTTAAATTTTGAGTATTTATTAAATTTAATTTTTAATTTTAGAGTGCACAATCCCTTGTAAGTTATGATGGTTGGTGAATAAGATATGAAACTGCAAAATCAAACACACACACACACAGTAGTTGATTCTGCCTGCCTATAATGTCTTCTATCTTCTGTATTAATTAACTTACATACTAAACCAATCATAATCTTTTGTGTACATTAACATGCCAAGCTTGATACTGTCATAGTTAAATCATAGTAACCTCAAATAATTTTTTTTAAATTTGCTCCAGTAATGTTCATCCTGATTACACATGTTTCCATAAGTTATGGAATATTTTTTATTAAAATTTTTAAATTCCTTGAAATGTCACCATTAATATTTTACAGTAATGTTAAGGCGTTTCTAGTGATATGTAAAAGCTGCGATAGTAATTCATTGTTTCAGAAAAAATAACGCATTTATGGAAAATAGGAGGAAATTTTTCAGAAAAATCAGATTCAAGTAGGGTGAATGGTCAAAATTTTAGTCATCAGATTTCAGAAAACATAATAAATAATGTGGTAATTTTAGCACTTACAATAATAATGTAATGGTGCTTGGGTTAGATTGGTTTTTCTTTGTGCTGATTAGAAAATAAGTGGATAGTGATACTTTGATTTTTTATTTATTATTATCATTATTATTATTTTTATGTATTATTTATTTATTTATTTTTTTTTTAAAAAAAAACATAATCATGTTACATTTTGTATGCTATTTAAACATGCTTTAATAACATATGAGTTAAATTATGATATACATGTACACATGTACAGCCTTACATGGCAGTGATATTAATTTACAAGACAAAATGGAATCCTGTCACTGAAAGTGATATCACGGGATAAAAACTAAATAAAATCACAGGACAAAGTAAAATCCAATCAGATGTTGAAAATGATATAAAAAAAACTCAGAATCATCAGGAAATATACTTATTTCCAATACATTGCCAAGCAGTGAAACATTTGACAAATTATATAAAAAAAAAAGTTGTCATTTATTCCATTGTGATCAATGTTTTATACATGTATTACCATAGCACCAAGATGAAGGGATCATTTCTCCTTCATTATTTTTCATTTATTTATAAATTTTTTGTTTTAAAATATTAACACACACAAACACACACACACACACTCAGAGTTTTGGGATAATAATAAACTAATATATACATCAAATTTGGCATAAAACTGTACATTATAAAACTATTCCTGTCATATTTGATTTAAATAAACTTTTTACAAATACAATCTGTTATTTTCTAAAGTTTATTTTGCTTTATAATACGATTTAAGTGGCTGTTATAACAAATAATTAACCAATGTGATCTGTAGATGTTGTGATTTCTGATCAGATATTTATTGTAGATAACAAAAATATTCTCTGTACATTGTCCATAACTAATACTATTTTATCTTTTTTTATTTTCAATTATTTGCACACCTGTTTTTATTTTTTATTACTGTTTTTTTCTATTTTGCTTGTGGTCACATTATTTCAATTTGTTTTCATTTTTTAGTAACAGAACACTATACAGGCACCTTTGTCATTTTTTTTGCAACTATTAGAAAATAAAAAATTGCACTGTGTGAAACTATTTTCTGAATGTTTAATTCTGTTGTCCAGAAGACATTGGTTTCTTGATATCACAGATTGAAATGTTCAACTCTGAAAGTTTTAGTTGTTAAGTTAATTTAAAAACATTGCATGATTTAACTAAAGATTGAACAGAATTTTTAAACAGTAATTCATAAACGTTGTTGTTTTAAATTTTAAAGCGTCGTATGCATCTAAAGAAACTAAGAGAGGTAACTCTTTATATGTGTAACTTCGAAGGTTAAACCTTATAGATATACATAATATATATATATATATATACATATGAATGCCAGTGAATGTTTAAACCCACTGTTTATTATACTCTTTTGTTAATTACTGGTACACTTTTTTTTATAGATTAGTAATCATGGTCTTTCCTTTGCATGTTAATAGATTAGATGTAAAATGCATGACTGCATGTGCATGAGATAATGAACTTGATAACAGCTATAAACAAAACTAAATACAAAAAAAAATATATATATATCATTAGGATATCAGGATATGATTTTGTAGAAATATAGAATTGCTTGAGTTACTATTTTTGCTTTAAGTCACATTAGTTTTGAGTTTTACTATAAATGGCGACCTTTATAACTTTTCTAAAAGATGCTTTGATACATGCAAAAACCTAATTCTAACCCCAACCCTAATGTTAATTTCCTAAAGATAATGTCTTTAAAGCTACCAAATGGCCAACAGGCACCCTAGCTACATGTACCTCTCTGTTGGCCAACTTTAGTAGCAAGTCATTTGCCAATGGTAGGCATAGTTTGTTCAACCTGGACACATTGTCAGTGAAGTTTTATCTTGGATTCCACTCATCAATTGTTTATTATAGAAAAATGTTGTTTTCATTATAAGTTTGTTGTTATGGTAATTGTAAACAGGGTTAAATAGGAAAGGTATGATAGGATACAATGTCTTCAGGTTGCTGATTGATCTGTATATTTTTGTAGTGTTAACATATTACAGTGTATATGACACCATTGTTTTACATCAAAATAGCCAGTCAAAAATACATTTACCAGGAAATGATGCTAATTCTAATTAAGAAGTTCTGATATAAAATGAGGGCCATTACTTCCTTAAATTTAATCACTAACAAAGATTAACATACACATGTGTATTGGCATATTTATCAATGTGTTTTACTAGTTTTGACAGATTTAGAAAATTTATTATTTTATTTTGTAATTTAAAGCTACTTATATTACAGTTAATTGTCAGTTAATTTTGTTATTAATTCAATAAAATTTAGTAGGATAGTCATATTTTATTTGATAAATTATAACATTTTATAATATAATTGTTTTAAATAAATTAACATATTTAATACATTGTATGCATGGAAAATTTTATATAGTTAATTCACTGGACATATAATGTTATTCTAACAAATATTGTTTTGTCTAAGTGTAAAATGTTGTTGTTTTTTTTTAAATCCAAATTTAGTTTGTTTTTTTTTTTAAATAAAGATTATGTAAACCAGAAACTACCATTATTGAAATTTTAATTGTTTTCATTTTTACCTGTATTTCAGAGGAGAAACCCCAATGCTGTATATGAAACCAGAGCTTCTCTACTTAGAACTTACCAAAACCCTGTAGATCCAGCTCCATTGTGGCAGTTACCAAAATTTACAAAGAGTGTAAGTAAAATTGTCCTATACAGAACTTGTAATTAGTTAATTATTGTTACTTAGTTAATTATTGTTACAGTAGCCATATGGATCTAACACAGTCTGGCTGCTCTTCTGGTGTAAGTCAGGGCATAGACAGGGCTAAAATTGATAAGATTTGTAAAACTTTTAGAAATTTGTTTTATTTATTATCTCATTATAATTTATGTGAATATACACACACACACACACACACACACACACAGAGGTTGGACTAAATTTTACACTGCCATTAATAATTTTATTGTTAATGAGGTAATAATACAATTTTTAAGAGGTTAATGGGTTTTTCTAAGAGATAATTTAGCTAGGTAAGTTTATGTCAAAGAAAGTATGATACATATTTAATATTCTACTTTATCAGATAAAATGCTGTTCTTTTTTTCCATGTTTCAGTTATAAAATCATAGCTTTATGAAACTTGTTATGAAACAAAAAATAGGCATTTAAGTTTTCAAGTTCTTAGTCAAATGTTTCGACTTTTTCTAAATAATTACATGTTAAATATTTTTTATTTTTAGGCTAAACCCTCTCTGCAGACATTTAGATCAGAAAATGCTCGTAGGAGTGCATATGCAAATTTCGAAACAGATAAGATTTCAAGAAGAGGAAATATGGGGCATGGAGTTTATGAATCGGCTAAAAACTGATGATGGCATTATATTTTTGTCAGTGACTGAAAGTTAAACATGAAAGGATATAAGATTTTCTTTTAAAAATTGTGATTTTCAAACATTCATTTACTTTTTTACTTTGAAATTGGTTTTATTATTTATACTTTGATATCTTTAGAATCATGAAGCTGATTTTAAAACAAATTTAAGAAAAAAAAACATTATTTTTAATGTTTGTTTAAAGAATTATTTCTTTAATAAACTTAACATTTGTTCTTGCCAAATTGTTTTTCCTACAGTTTTATCTATGAAAAGAAAATCTACAGCATTAAAAACAGAGAGAACTAATATAAACTAATTCATCTTAACATTGTAAGAAATAAATGGGATTTTAAAAAATGGATGAACTTTTGGCCAGTGATACAATTTCTTTAGTAAATCAGCATATCTCAGTTAAATTTAGGGTTTGTTATTTAAAATCTACCTGTTAATCTGTGTACTGTAAAAACTAATTTACTTGTAGTCTTTCAGAAAACTAATGTGAAAATTTTAGGATTGTGCTTGACTCACTTTCGATAATAAATTTTCGTTTCCAGAAATGGGATAGGTTTTAAACTTAATGAGTTTAAAGGGTGACATCTCTGAATTTTTTAAAATGCTTTACTTTATTATCTTCAATACTTTAGTTTAATGGATAGTTTTCTGATAAAAATATAGATCAGAATGCTCAGAAGAATTTTCATTATGGACGAATTAAAGTTGAAAAATATTTCCATTGATATTTTTTAGTTTTGAAAATAAAAATGAGTCAAGCATTTTAATGAAATATTTAAATGATTTACCATAATGATTTTTTCTTCAATTTCCATATAAAGAAAGTTAAAACATTCCAAAATTAGTGAGAACATTCCATTTCTAAAATTTGAGGGATGAAAAAGCAGAAAAAACCAAAAGATTATGTGTAAATACCAACTCGTGTTTATGTATATATATATATATATATATGTACAGAATTTAGTTACTAATTATAAAAACACTGTGATAAATGAAAAATCATGCATGCAATAGCTGATTATTTTGTAAATTGTTTATTTTATTTATTTGTTTATAGATGATCTTTAATCCTGATGTATTTGCCTGTTTCCTCATCCATGTGTCCAGTTTATAAACACATTGGTTTCCATGGTCTTTATCTGAATATTTAATCCAGTAATCCTCACAGTATTTATATACACAGAATGAATGACACCTGTTATGTTTATAACTCTGTATTTATTTCTTGTGACATAATGGTTAATGTTTTTGTCTTTAACGTGTAAGAAAAAGTCTTTCAAACTAATCAACTAAGAAAAAGTTGAAAATGATTTCATGATTAAAAGATAAATCTAAATGTGAAGTCATATAATAACTTTTATAAATAAAATGCTTGGTGACATCATTATAATATATTTCTTCTTGCAGAACATCTTTATGTTGTAATCAGCAAAATTGAAAAAAATTTGGCATTTTTTACGATATGATATTTTAAATCTTTCATTACTATGTGACTTTAATGTGTTTGATTAAAGTTCAGGTTGAATTTATTTATGTTCTTTTTATATTTTATGCAGATTGGAGTAAGTAAAACTGTCTATCATAGGCATTGTTTTGGATTTAATAACAGATGCCCCATTCTGATGATACTTCAGTATAAAGCATGTAGAAGTTCAGATATTCCCATGTTATTTACATATCTCAACACACCGAGGCTCTTTTTGATAGTCTTTTACAATGAAGCTCTGAAAAAAAAAATTTCATTAGATTTTGCTTTACATCATTGTAGCTTGCATTAGATAGTTTAATTATGAAAGAGGCTTCAGATCAACCAAACAAAGAAACAGTTATCACTGATCATTAAAAAACAGACAAAATGGCATAAAAGGTCTTCTACTGTATTGGGCCTTGGCAGTAGAGAAGTCTGAAAGTGCGCAGAGATCGAAATGCCTCTCCGCATAGGTTCAATTCCCACTCTGGCTTACCCTTGTGTGAGAAAGTTCACTAGATGAAAATTTGTGGTTTTTCTCGAGGTACTCCGGTTTTCTTTACCATCCAAAAACTAACAATACTGCCTCAATATTAGTAATTGAAACTTGACTTGGAAGTAAAAATGTCATCACTATCCTATTGTGTTGTTATATCATAACCTAAACAACCATTTTTAGCTCACCTGGCAAAGCAAGGGTGAGCTTATAGAATGGTAAAGCATGCGTGCATGCGTCTGTAAACTTTAATCTTCTTCTCTGAAACCAATAGGCCAATTGAAATGAAATTTGGTATGAAAGGTCCTTAGTTGCTATAGATTAAAAATTGTATCTGACATGTCCGTCCTAAATCCAAGATGGCTGCCGTTTCTATAAATAGCAAAAATCTAAAAATGGCCATTATGGGTTTATTTATGTACCAATTTTGTTGAAATTTGAAACATAGAAAATAGATATCAGGGGATAAAACATATTTAACAGGTTTTTCCGTATGGTTTTCGTTTGTGCAATAATTATGTAATATGCAAATAAGATCTATTTTTAGCGGAAATCTTTGAAAATCTTCTTCTGTGAAAGTACATGGCCAATTGAAAGGATATTGAATGTTGGAGGTCCTTGGGTGGTATAGATTCAAAATTGT
Source organism: Tegillarca granosa (assembly GCA_029721355.1). NCBI lineage: Eukaryota > Metazoa > Mollusca > Bivalvia > Arcoida > Arcidae > Tegillarca > Tegillarca granosa. The sequence goes on along the minus strand of CM056606.1, from coordinate 36,332,243 downwards.
ATCTGACATGTCTGCTGGAAATCCAAGATGGCTGCCATTACTATAAATAGCAAAAATCTAAAAATGGCCATTATGGGTTTATTTATGTACCGATTTTGATGAAATGTAAAACAGAAAATAGATGTCGGGGGATAAAACGTATATAACGGGGTTTTCCGTACGATTTTTCGTTTGTGCAATAATTATGTAATATGCAAATAAGATCTATTTTTAGCAGAAATCTTTGAAAATCTTCTTCTCTGAAAGTACATGGCCAATTGAAAGGATATTGAATGTGGAAGGTCCTTGGGTGGTATAGATTCGAAATTGTTTCCGACATCTCTGTCACAATCCAAGATGGCTGCCGTTACTATAAATAGCAAAAATCTAAAAATGGCCATTATGGGTTTATTTATGTACAGATTTTGTTGATATTTGAAACATAGAAAATAGATGTCGGGGGATAAAACATATGTAACGGCTTTCTCTGTACAATTTTTCGTTTGTGCAAATATTACGTAATATGCAAATAAGGTCTATTTTTAGCCGAAATCTTTGAAAATCTTCTTCTCTGAAAGTACATGGCCAATTGAAAGGATATTGAGTGTGAAAGGTCCTTTGGTGGTATATATTCAAAATTGTATCCGACATGTCTGTTGGAAATCCAAGATGGCTGCCGTTACTATTAATAGCAAAAATCTAAAAATGGCCATTATGGGTTTATTTATGTACTGATTTTGTTGAATTTTAAAACATAGAAACTAAATGTTGGGTATAAAACATTTGCAATGGGTTTTTCTGTACAATTTTTCATTTTTGCAATAATTATGTAACATGCAAATAAGTTCTATGTTTAGGCTTAATCTTCTGAAAGTACATGGCCAATTGAAAGGAAATTTATAATAAATAGTGCTTGAAAAAATAGAAAATAAGGATATTGCTAGTGAGTTTGTTTACATTTTACTGATTGGATATATTTAAAAAGAAAAAACAAAGAACAAAATAAGGATGTGCCAGGTGAGTGATACAGGCCCTATTGGGCCTCTTGTTACAATTAAACACACATTTATATGAAGGGAACCAAAATAAAATACATGACATGAAACATGTCATAGATTTATTCCAAGGGCATCCACAAGAAATATAGAAACACCATATAATACATTTAGAAGATTTATATTAAGTGAACCCAACTTAAATACAAGATGAACACTCAATTCTTATAGTAGAGATAAACTTGGGAAACCCAACTGAAATACAATACAACGATACAAGGAAACCTACATGAAATTCAAGATGACCTTACAAGGGAATCTACATGAAATACAAGACGACCTTACAAGGGAATCTACATGAAATACAAGAAAACCTTACAAGGGAATCTACATAAAAAAAGGCGACCTTACAAGGGAATTCACATGAAATACAAGACAGCAATACAGGGGACCACATGAAATACAAGACAACCTTTCAAGGAAACCTATACAAAATACAAGATGACCTTACAAGGGAATCTACATGAAATACAAAACAACCTTACAAGGGAACTTCAGGAAATACAAGACGACCTTACAAGGGAATCTACACGAAATACAAGACGACTTTACAAGGGAATCTACATAAAAAAAGGCGACCTTACAAGGGAATTCACATGGAATACAAGATGACAATACAGGGGACCACATGAAATACAAGACAACCTTTCAAGGAAACCTATACCAAATACAAGACGACCTTACAAGGGAATCTACATGAAATTAAAAACAACCTTACAAGGGAATCTACATGAAATACAAGACAACCTTACAAGGGAATCTACATGAAATACAAGACGACTTTACAAGGGAATCTACATGAAATAAAAGAGGACCTTATAAGGGAATTCACATGAAATACAAGACGGCAATACAGGGGACCATATGAAATACAAGACAGCAATACAGGGGACCACATGAAATACAAGACAACCTTTCAAGGAAACCTTTACAAAATACAAGACGACCTTACAAGGGAATCTACATGAAATGCAAGACGACCTTATAAGGCAAGCTTTGTAAAATACAAGAGGACCATACAGGGGAATCTACAGTACTTGAAATACAAGACGACCTTCTAAGGGGACCACATGAAATACAAGACAACCTTACAAGGGATTCTACATGAAATAAAAGACGACCTTATAAGGCAAGCTTTGTAAAATACAAGAGGACCTTACATGGGGATCTACTTGAAATACAAGACGACTTTCTAAGGGGACCACATGAAATACAAGATGACCTTACAAGGAAACCTACATGAAATACAAGACAACCTTACAAGAAAACTTACATGAAATACAAGACAACCTTACAAAAAACCTACATATAATACAAGACGTCCTTATAAGGCAAGCTTTATAAAATACAAGATGACCATACAGGGGAATCTACTTGAAATATTAGACGACCTACTAAGGGGACCACATGAAATAAAAGACGACTTTACCAGGGAATCTACATGAAATACAAGACGACCTTACAAAGAAACCTACATGAAATAAAAGACGACCTTACAAGGAAACCTACATGAAATACAAGACAACCTTACAAGGAAACCTACATGAAAAACAAGACGGCCTTTCAAGGAAACCTACATGTAATACAAGACAACCGTACAAAGAAACCTACATGAAATACAAGACAACCTTTAAAGTAAAGCTACATGAAAAACAAGACGACCTTACAAGGAAACCTACATGAAATACAAAACGGCCTTACAAGGGAATCTACATAAAATGCAAGACAAGGGAATCTTCATGAAATGCAAGACGACTTTACAGGGAATATACATAGAATCTACATAAAATGCAAGACAAGGGAATCTTCATGAAATGCAAGACGACCCTACAGGGGATCTACATAAATACAAAACGACCTTATAGGGGAATCTACATGGAATGCAAGACGACTTTATAAGGGAACCTACATAAAATACAAGACGACCTTACATTTAAAAGATTTTTACCAAAATAACCCACATGAAATAATTAAAAACACAACACAACATATATAAAATATTTCGATACTTACTGCTGGTGGATAAAACAGTGTTGTAAAACTTTTCAGCTTCATCATGTATTAAGAACTGAAAACATAATTCACCCTCTCCGGACATACATCGTCTACCGGAATGTAAAATAAAACAGTTCCAGTCTTTCCTAACTTTATATGATCTGATGTAGTGTAATGGCCAGTAATACAGACATACTGACAGATCAAACTGGAACAACTTTACAAGGTGTTCATTAACCTGTATTTTGTATGTGTCTAAATAAGACAGATTCAGTTCTTTAGCTTTCTTTGAAGATTGAATTGTAACGTCATAGTATCTACCTAAAACAGAAAAATGTTCACAGACCTTCATCTCCTACAAAAACATAACTCTTAAAAACCAAACATTACAAATGATATAAATAGCCAAACAAGACAAGACAAGGTAATCATACAGAGACCACTGATTATAAAATATCAGATTTCGGACAGATACTGCTGTCCAGTGGTGTGTTTATGGTACCACCAGCGGTTCCTCATCTACTAGTATTTTATTTATTCTACAACCAGTAGTGAGGCCTCGGTGGTCGAGTGGTTTAAGGCTCGCGGATCACAGTGTCTCTCACAGCCTATATTGGAATCCCGCTCGGGCATATCATTGTTTTGGAAATTTTGTTAGTTCGCCAAGTGGGAGTGTTCTCTATTTCGCTCAGTGTCAATAAACCGGATAAGCACCTGCCTTGTGAATCAAAAGGCTCGGGACAGACATTGACAAATTGTGCTTAGCATAGGCCTGGTAAGTCAATGGGTTCAGAACAGATTTTGACAAATTGTGTTAAGTACTGGCTTGTGAACCAATAGGCGCGGGAGAAATGTGACAAATTTTGCTTAGCACTGGCCTTGTGAGCCAATGGGTTAGAGTCAGACTTTGACAAACTGTGTTAAACACCCGCCTTATGAGGCAATGGGCTCGGGACAGAAATTGCCAAACTGTGCTGAACACCAGCTTGGTGTCCAATAAACAAGGGGCAAAACAATTCTTAACATGTTATTGGTTTGTTCGTTATAGATCGTGGATACAAGAATGTTATTGTTATACACACTATCAATATCAAATAAAAGATGTGTACTTTAAATTGAACAAAGCGCTTATGCAAGGACCAACGTCTACCTTATGATACGATAGGTATCACGATGACTAGAAAAATCGAAAAAAGCGTTAAAAATAAAATAAAATGAAATGAAATAAATAGTGAAATAAAATTAACAAAGTTACACACTATCATATTCTTGTCTCCACTTGCTGCTCAGACCACCTTTATCCTTTTCATCATTTGGATAAACCAGAGCACAATCGTCGTCTGCTTCAGTATTAGGATCAACCGAGTCACGACGTTTCTTTATAATATCTGTAAATTACGTCGGTGTGGATGGACCAAATGAATAAATAAATAAATAAATAAATAAACAAATAAATAAATAAATAAATAAATCGTTTGAACGAATTACTAATACTTTTAAAAAGAATTTGTTCCTTAGAATATGGACCAGTACGTTTGTGATTGATTCGAACAAAATAGTTTCTTTCATTTGGCCTCAACAAGCCGCCGTAACAAATCAATGAATATATTGAAATAAAACATTTTAAACAAAAATAAAATGTAATACGGAAGCGTATTGCTGTCAACTAAAAAAATATTAAGTCGTACGTACGAGATACTAAGTCGAACGTACTAGATACTAAGTCGTACGTACGACACACTAAGTCGCACGTACGACACACTAAGTCGCACGTACGAGATACTATGTCGTACGTACTTCATACCACCTTTTAGATCCATATCGAAGATAATTAACGGATTTAAAGATGATATTTAAACTTTTATATCGCTTAATTAATTACTAAAGAGATTAAAGTAGAGTATTTCTTCCGTTTCGTAGCAACGAAATAAAATACTGAAACGTTTGCGTTCCTTCACAAATAAACCAAGGTTCGAAAAAGTCCAAACATTTTAATGGCCAGGTTGCCTTTTTTAAGCTTTGCTGAATTTCTGTAAAGTGTAGGAAAATTTGGGAAAAAATATCAAACTAATTTCCAATATATATAGGAACAATCTGTGTGAAGTTGTGATTTTCTGGTGAAAAATGTAGGAGGAGTTGATTTCAAGATTAAGGTGCCCTCTTTTCCGAGTGAATGCCAACCCATCAGACCAACATTCACCATATCATAAGCATTATTTCACTATGTGCAACCCGAATAATAAACATAAAGAAACGACAAATTAAAACAAGAGCAATGTTGAGAACAACACCAGTGCACTCACCTACAAAGTTTTAATTTACTTTCGAGAAAACCCCAGGTATTCGACTCAATATTTTTAACTGAAAAAGTTTGAGATAAATCGGACAAACCATGAATCTCTATCAATGTACTTAAATAAAATAGTTATAGTAAATCTGACCTAAACCTTAAACCTTAAACCTAGTGACCTAGTTGCAATCCCATGCAATGCCTCGCCAAAAAGAATACGTTTACAAAGTTTGAGATCAATCGGTCAATTTTTAAATTGAAGGATACGAATTTCTGTTGATAGTAAACAGTGACAGTGACCTTTGACTTGGTGACCGGTTTGCAGTCCCATGCAATATCCTGCCAAAAGGAATAAGTTGACTAAGTTTGAGATCAATCTGACATACGGTTGGTCTTTACATGCACGATAACCAAATTTCTATTAATATTAACTGTGACAGTGGCCTAAGACCTACGACGGACTGAACAGACAGAACCAATATGCACCACCTCTATCACAGGTGGATGCATATTGAAAAATTGATTCAAGCTCTGCTATTCAACCACAAGTAAACACTGGAAAACTAGGAATAAGAAACATTTGGAGAGAGAGAGAGAGAGAGAGAGAGAGAGAGAGAGAGAGAGAGAGAGAGAGTATGAATATTTGCATTTTCATTCACTTCACAAAATACAACATCCGAATGAGCAGTTGTTCGGATTTCTAAGGAATAAGAACACGGCTACTTGCTCTCACGTACAGGACATTATGTCGTACGTACGACATAGTATCTCGAACGTAAGACTTTGTATCTCGTACGTACGACTTATTATGTCGTATTTTTTCTTAAAATTCGTTCGTTTTTCGATTTGTGTTCTATTTGTTTTTGGGTCATTTACAAGTTCATGTATTCAGCTTCACCTGAAGCGTTAATTATGTTTTGGTTAATGTCTTATAGCTAAGGTGACAATTTTGTGTTGTTAGTGCAGAACTACATGAACGCTAGCGTTAGATATCACTAATACTAAACAGCTTACAGTGGTTTGTAAGATTAGATATTATGTAACTACATTTTTCAAAGGTCATTCGTCATCAAACACATTTTAATTGGTATAGTTCTCACTTCGTATGCGATAGGCAAGGGTTCATCGTTTAGATTTACAAGACAATTATTTCACAAATGCGTCTGCTGCGTGGTCAAATGCTGGTTCGGGTCTCAAGGGTGATACTTATACCACTAGGTCTCACCACTTAACCTCGAGTTAATGCCCACCGTCTCTAAATAGGTTCTGCCAGCATGTCACATGCCACACCTCGTGGTGACCCTGGAAATGCTTTAGTAGCTAAGTGGCAAAGGCAAAAAGCGAATGTCCGGTGCCTTGAAATAACTGGAACCCGTGGCTAAGGGAAGGATACCCTGACAGAAAACCACTGGCCCTCCGAGTGTAGAGGGTTGAGCTTAGGGCTAACAACCCTAACTCATTAAAAACTATTGTTACGGAAACAGTAACGAGGAAGTTACTGCCCTATTCGCTAAAGGCGTCACGGGCAGTAAGTAATGTGCTGCGTCAAGTTGTGCAAATGTTTTTCATCTGCTTTGTACTAGTTTGCAGTTATGACGAACTTAAGAGTACTTGCACATAGCCCGATAAATGTCTTACATAAACATTGCAGACCACTTAGTCCACTTTAATGATACCGAGCCAACCAGTAAAGACCTAAAACAAGGGAAAATCCCTTTTTTCCAATTGCACTCGACCGAGTTCGAACCACACTAGTCCGAATTTCCTCTGATCCTAACACACATGCCTGACGGCATTGTGTGAGAGTCGGAGGAAATTCGGACTAGAACCAATGCAGAGCCGCTTTGGATTTGAAGAATTACCCCTAAATCTCTTGACTGCCGACCCAGCACTCAGCATTTAAGAATGAAAATCACGGGTTCATCGGAACAGACATTAAAACAAATGACTCTTAACGGATGGCGTGATATGCTAAGAACTCTCTTTGCACATTGCTTTTTGGCCCTGCTTGTGTACAATTTTGTACATGGGTTCAAAATTCCCCGCGTCCGAGGTCAAGGACCTTGGAATTTTTACTGTAAAAGTCTGATGGACCTGCCGTATTTTTATTTTTTATTTATTTATTTATTTATTTTTTTTTTTGTCGGACAATTTTTAGAATACAATTCCTTTGTGTATTAAAACAATTTTTTATGTATTAGAACGGCCTCAACGTTATTTATTGCAAGATGTCAAAGTTGTTGTCAAATCGTTTCCGGAAATGAAAATATAATGCGCAGCCGCATTGACAACTTTATCGCTTGAGTGGTTGCAAGTGGTATATGATTTATGTGTTTAAACACTATAAACAATATAAACGAAGTTGATCAAATGAATTTATATGATTTTGGCGCACATGGAAATTCAATTGCTGATATTGGACCTTCCAATCTTAATTTGGGACCTACCATAAACAAAGGCAAAAAGTCCTGGACCTGTCATTGTGAAATATAATTTTGAACCCCTGTTTTGTAGTATCTTTCATTCTTGGTGACATATAGATACAATATTGAGACGTAAAACAACGACCGTCTTTGAGGTTTCTATTGTTTTAAATGAAGATAAAATTGTTCTGAAAACGGGCAGATGTTAATAGGCTTAGTTAAAATTATTTAACAAGGCGGTAGATTTGGGAATGGCGCAGAATCTAACCATGATGTTGAGATGTAGCATGGTTTCGTAAACCGCCAATCATGTAGACGCCTAAAACTAAATATTTTTTTTTACTAACCTATTTGTTCTTTTAGAGTTAAATGAAATGCTTTCCGGATTTTGTTGTCCGGAAATTGAAATTGATATTCCCCTTCTCCATACTCGTAATTCCTTCCTGCTATAAATTTATAACATCCCTCCGAGTCTGCTTTACCAATGCCCGGATGTCACTAAACAAAAATTTCAATACCTGGACCCTGCTCTCTGTATCTATGACGTCAATGCTGTCGTTATTGACGTGTAAATGAAAAAAATTATCACAATCAAAAGCAAATGCTGGTCCCTCAGGTATTTTCACAATAGACACCAAGAACATCTGTATTGTAAAAAAAAACATAGTCTAGTGTATATATATATATATATATATATATATATATATATATATATATATATATATATATATATATATATGTATGTATGTATGTATGTATGTATGTATTCATTTGCCTTGTTGCCTTGTGAACTTCCCATAGCTGCAAGCTTTAGAGTCGTTGCGTTCATGATTGACTAGAAACGACAAAAACCTTGTCACTTCGTGTTTGAATACATAAAAATGCAATACACAATTCGGAACTACATTACCATAGGTAAACATGGCTATCACGTCACTTTTGTTTATATTCGAGACAAGCTTGAAAAACGCATTTTCTACAAAATTTTACAAAAAACGGTTCAATGGTTAAAATACACAAAATAAAATCAAAGAAATTGATGAAGTAAAATTTTAATAAAATATATAGGCACCTGGCTGAAATTCACCGTAATTCACTGACATTGTGAGAGAAGGGGTCTCTATTATTTTTAGACAATGTGTAATGGTATACAACTCGATTAATTTTGTGTCTCGCGGGATGTAAATTTCAAATGATGTAAATTTCAATTTTGCAATTAGATTCACGCATGTATGCCACATCCAGTGAAAATTGTCTGTTTCACATGCTGTGTTTGTTGATCGGAAAAACTTAAAAATCAGTTACACGCTTTTTAAGCAGTTTACTAGGGACACAAAAGCAACTCTTCAAAACCATAATACATACTGCACAACTACTTGCAAAACTTAATTTTCAAACTTTGAGAGATATTTAGACCGCACCAGGCGTAAATAATAAGTTTACTTCTCACTGATTTGCTGTCTACATTTGAATGATACCGAGTATGAAGTTCAGCACATAATGTTAGAGTGAATCTCAACCTAATAATGTCGACATTCCAGAAAAAATCTCTCGGTAAATCCCCGTCTCCGCTCACATATCTGATTCAAAACCCACATGCTTGGCCATTGAAAATTATCCTTCTGCTACAGTTTCAGATTCAAAAATTTAACTTCCGACAGATAGCCAGCAATCTTTTACTCCAAACTTAACGTGTTATTCCGTCTGCTTGCAAAGTTGTTGCCTTCATTCTGACAATGAACATCATTTTAAAACAGTTCAATTGTTTATATATATATATATATATATATATATATATATATATATATATATATATATATATATATATATATATATCTCTACGGTTGGTACTTCAGATAAATTTGTGGGCTTAGCTTTTGTGGAGAATTCATTGCATAAAAGAAAATCTCGAGAAAACTTATTATAAGAATTTATACAAATCGGTGGTCATTATTTCCCAAGAAACTACAAAACACCAGCAACAATTCTTCTACCTCACGGAATGGCACAGACGAGGGTCAATGCCGGCTCTACCGTGTGATAAACGATCTCTCTTTCATAAATTCTAACAGTAAACCACTCTATTATCAAGTTGCAACAATACTAGCTAAGTTCCGCTATATAATTCAATGTTCATATGATCGCATATTGTTTTAAATTCTTCAAAACGTTATTGATATTATGGATTATTAATAGTAAATGTTGTAACTGACCACGTTATGACCTTTCATGAGACCTTTGAGGTCATACGGTGCAATTCACCGATTTTTGTCTAAAATGTTTAGCTCTTACACCTTATTTTGGTAACATTTTGTGTACATTTATATCAGTTTATATAAGTTAATGAGTGGTGAAAGTCAATCAAACTCTTCCTTTGTTTAAGTACGCAAGACAAGAGGTTTTAGTTTATAAAATGTACCTAAACCCACTAACCATTAGTACGCACGTTATAAGTACATTGATAGTTGGTTACAATTCATCATACAACAGATAGCTTCTCGGTATTAATGGAGTATCAGAACCCTTAATTAGTCGTCTTATCCCTTTACTTATGTCATATGTACTAATAAAAAAATAATATAATAAATCTTACCGTACAGCATTAACAGTACTCCTTTAAAACGCACTTAAAATAGTTTACATATATTTAAACAATATTTAATGTAGAATGGAATCAGAAAAGGAAATTAAAATTAATGAATAACGGAAATTTCAATGTTATTTAAGTTATTAAATTTTCATAATCGGATGCTCGTGGTTTCGATAAGCCTAACATGTAGATGTTACGGAATAGTTCGAGTGAGGGTGTTTCTAAATGATGTACTAATATTGGAACATTACCACAAACTGTTACGCAGTATGTATACCCCAGTTTAAATTCGATTCAGAAGTCACTAGGTTTTGAATAAGAACTACAAAATATATACATGTTATTAATATATAATTCCCTTTTCAATCAGCTTATGACAAAGAACAGTTTTTCCAGTTTTATAAAATCATGTCCTATAACATAATCCGGAAGATCCATGGTACATTTTTTCTTTTTATTTATTTATCTATTTAATTATTTAATCATTTATTTATTTAGATATAGCAGGTTCTTTTTGAATTTGGTAATGTCAAATATAAGAACCACAGTAATGAGTTTCTGCATTGCTATGACCTTATGACAACGAGAATAGAGTGAAGTGTCTCTTGTTTCATATGTTACGCTTATGACAACGGGAGAGGAGTGAAGTGTCTCTGGTTTCATATGTTACGCTTATGACAACGGGAGAGGAGTGAAGTGTCTCTGGTTTCATATGTTACGCTTATGACAACGGGAGAGGAGTGAAGTGTCTCTTGTTTCATATGTTACACTTATGACAACGAGAGAGGAGTGAAGTGTCTCTTGTTTCATATGTTACGCTTATGACAACGGGCCGAGGAGTGAAGTGTCTCTTGTTTCATATGTTACGCTTATGACAACGAGAGAGGAGTGAAGTGTCTCTTGTTTCATATGTTACGCTTATGACAACGGGAGAGGAGTGAAGTGTCTTTTGTTGCATATGTTACGCTTATGACAACGAGAATAGAGTGAAGTGTCTCTTGTTTCATATGTTACGCTTATGACAACGGGAGAGGAGTGAAGTGTCTCTTGTTTCATATGTTACACTTATGACAACGGGAGAGGAGTGAAGTGTCTTTTGTTTCATATGTTACACTTATGACAACGGGAGAGGAGTGAAGTGTCTCTTGTTTCATATGTTACACTTATGACAACGGGAGAGGAGTGAAGTGTCTCTGGTTTCATATGTTACACTTATGACAACGAGAGAGGAGTGAAGTGTCTCTGGTTTCATATGTTACACTTATGACAACGGGAGAGGAGTGAAGTGTCTCTGGTTTCATATGTTACACTTATGACAACGGGCCGAAGTGTGAAGTGTCTCTGGTTTCATATGTTACACTTATGACAACGGGCCGAAGTGTGAAGTGTCTCTTGTTTCATATGTTACACTTATGACAACGAGAGAGGAGTGAAGTGTCTCTTGTTTCATATGTTACGCTTATGACAACGGGAGATGAGTGAAGTGGCTCTGGTTTCATATGTTACACTTATGACAACGGGAGAGGAGTGAAGTGTCTCTGGTTTCATAAGTTACGCTTATGACAACGGGCCGAAGTGTGAAGTGTCTCTTGTTTCATATGTTACACTTATGACAAGGAGAGAGAAGTGAAGTGTCTCTGGTTTCATATGGTACACTTATAAACAACGAGCTGAGCAGTAAGGTTCTCTGGTTTCGTATATGATGCTTATGACAACAAGCCGAGTAGTAAAGTTCTCTGGTTTCATATGTTACACTTATGACAACGGGCCGAAGTGTGAAGTGTCTCTTGTTTCATATGTTACACTTATGACAACGGGAGAGGAGTGAAGTGTCTCAGGTTTCACATGTTACGCTTATGACAACGGAAGAGGAGTGAAGTGTTTCTTGTTTCATATGTTACGCTTATGACAACGGGAGAGGAGTGAAGTGTCTCTGGTTTCATATGTTACACTTTTGACAACGGGAGAGGAGTGATGTGTCTCTGGTTTCATATGTTACGCTTATGACAACGGGAGAGGAGTGAAGTGTCTCTTGTTTCATATGTTACACTTATGACAACGAGAGAGGAGTGAAGTGTCTCTGGTTTCATATGTTACACTTTTGACAACGAGAGAGGAGTGAAGTGTCTCTTGTTTCATATGTTATGCTTATAAAAATGAGAGAGGAGTGAAGTGTCTCTGGTTCATATGTTACGCTTATGACAACGAGCCGAGTAGTGAAGTTTCACTGGTTTCATATGTTACGCTTATGACAACAAGCCGAGTAGTAAAGTTCTCTGGTTTCATATGTTACGCTTATGACAACGAGCCGAGTAGTGAAGTTTCACTGGTTTCATATGTTACGCTTATGACAACGGGAGAGGAGTGAAGTGTCTCTGGTTTCATATGTTACGCTTATGACAACGAGCCGAGTAGTGAAGTTTCACTGGTTTCATATGTTACGCTTATGACAACGGGAGAGGAGTGAAGTGTCTCTGGTTTCATATGTTACGCTTATGACAACGAGCCGAGTAGTGAAGTTTCACTGGTTTCATATGTTACGCTTATGTTCTATAACTGCAAACCCGGATATCATTTTGTCTTAACATGGAGTATCAGATATAGTCAATTGTTTCGATTTGTATTTATCTTCTGTGTTTTGTTTTTATTTTATAATTAATAATTTGATTGTTGTGTGTACTCTTGATTGTTTTGTCTATGCTTGGCATATGTTCTACCCACAGGTTTTCAGTTCCGTTGTTGTTTTAAATAAAACTATTTTTGTTTGGTATTTCAAATGATTATTTAAAATGTTTGCCGTAACAATCGGGTATACAGGGATTTTTTAAATTTCAGATGTTTCATAACTTTCGCAGTGGACTAAATTTGGTCATGAAGATCCTTAGTGTTTTGTTATTGTTTTTACGATATGGTGGGTCCATTGGTTAATTTGGATAATGACAACTACATATAAACGTTTTCATTCACAGATTTCTTTTTCATTACAATGTATTAGTCAAACCTTTTCTTGTTTTACTTGTTTAATATTCACAGTCTGTAAAATTTGTTTGATATATAAGTATTACTAAATATCAGTCTGATAAAGAATTAATAATACTTTGCTTTGTACATGTTAAGAAAAGGTAAATTAAGAACTTAATGTCTTTCATTGGCATTTTTCACCTTAGACGGAACACATGTCACAGCAGCCATTTCCTGGAGCTATATCTATCGTGGAAGCAAGACAAAAAATCGCCAAGTGCATGGAACAAGATCCTTTAATGAGAGACAGATCTAAGACCAAAATAATGCAAGATTGCTTACTTTAAATTCCACCTATGTGCAATGCAAATTTCATAATCACTATCTTAAAAATCTTAGTGCATCGACTGAGTAACGAATGTTTACCTGGTATTAGTATAATGTGATTGGTAATGGTATACTTTGTCTGTGGTATACTGACTCAGCTAGTGACTTAACAAAAAGTCATCTAGAATGCGCCAGACTGCAATTATAAGACAGAGCACAATGCATTTGAGAACCTGCTTTAATAAATATAAATAAAATAAAGATAAACTGGCTCTCGTCACGAATGACTGAAATACTACTGATAGATGTAAAACAGCATTACAACCAACTAACCGTCAATCTTATATTGGTATGTCCTTGAGTTTCACAATTGTATTTCACAACTGATGTCTGCTACCTGGTACAAAAATAATTCATACCTTAATAGTCATTGTATGAAATAAATTGTTAGTCAACATCGTGGAATGTATGTTTGATGTGCAAGCTGATTGTAAATCTATTAGATTTGAAAGAACGGTGTAGGTATGTATGTTTGCTATGAAGAAGTGCACTGAAGTGATGTAAACATGTCAAGATATTTTAGTTATATTGAAGTGGTTAGCTGTCAAGACCAGCAGAAACCTTGACCCTCGGTAAGCAAATGGCAAACTTTTTCAAACTACGATCTGCTGGAGTGGAATCTGAACCAAGGCGATTATAGACGTTACATATGTTCTTGCAGCCAGTTCTTTGAACCACCTGGTCACCTCTCCCTTCCCGATCCTCGTTATTGGTTATGTTTTGTTATACTTATTGTTAAATCCTTGTTACGAGAATTGTTTTGATTTCTTTATAAGAATTATCTGGTTATGTATCAACCACATGCAAACGAGTCTTTAAAACATTACAATTTATGAAAAAAAAACAAGACTCATAATTATTTAATTATTATTTAATTTTAAAATTATTGCTCTATCAGTAACTTTTTTACGTTTTATTACAGATTCAACAAATTACAAAGAATACTTCACACAAAATAAAAAGGTCCAAACCGGAAACAAACACGACACGCTACTGATACTACCTAAAGAGCCGGAAGATATAGTCACGTGACTTGTATCAACTAAATCATTGGCAAATCCTTCTTCATAGTTTCCACAGTAACCATTTAGTATAGGCTCAGCACTGATCCCTCTTCTAAAATAAAACAACAATACGTGTACGACTGTTGATCTATAAAGTTATCTACTAGTTGCCAGTTTTTTGTCGGAGTAAAGTTAGCAACTAGTAGCCAGTTACTTGTAGAGGAAACGTTAGCAACTAGTAGCCAGTTACTAGTACTAATTTACCGATCTTACAATTGTTTATATTATCAATTGAAATTTAAAAAAAAAAAAAACATTGACACCAAAATATCGTGTCTTTGATTTGATGTTGGGTAAATTTATGAATGGGCCCACTGATAGATAGTTAAAGTCCACTAAACAGAATATCAGTCATATTTTAACACTTTATGTCGGATGCCACACATTATTACAATCTGTAATGGCGCTGTCTATATTTTAATGTTAATATCTTACTTGTAAGTATCGTTCTGTTGTCAAGTACGAATTTTCAGATGCAACACTAACTCTGTAAACAGTTTATCTGGACAATGAAAAGTTTTCGTAATCTTGAATTTATACATTAAACAAGAGGGCCTGTGGAGCTCAACTGACAAAAATGGTTCTTGTGCCTCCATTTATATAAACTCGGTACAGGGACTTGAGCTGATGTAAAATGCTAAATATAAAAGCTGTAGGCCTTACAGTTTCAGAAAAGAATATTATTTTAAATTTGACTTCCCATATAAGTATATATAGATATATGCGCCCCTGGGTGGGACCAAAAATGGCCAAGAGGCCTTTATTTGTACAAACCTGGTAAAGGTACTTGGGCTTATTGTGAAAGCTTAAAGCCTTACAGTTTCAGAGAAGAAGATTTTTAAATTTGATTTCCCAGATATATTGGCCCTTGGGGTGGGACCAAAATTGGCCCAGGGGCCACCATTTGTACAAACCTGGTGAAAGGGACTTGAGCTGATATTAAATGCCAAATATAAAAACATTATGCCTTACAGTTTCAGAGAGGAAAATTTTTAAACTTGATTTCCAATATATGCATATGTAGATATATGCCCTGGGGTGGGGCCAAAAATAGACAAGGGGCCACCATTTGTACAAACTTGGTAAAGGGCCTCAAGCTGATATTAACTGCCAAATATGAAAGCTTAAGGCTTCATGATGTCAGAGAAGAAGATTTTCAAAGTTGATATCTCATTTTAAGCAATATATGCATATGCAGATATATAGACCCCTGGGTTGGGGCCGAAAATAGACTGAGAGCCACCATTTGTACAAACTTGGTAAAGGGTCTCAAGATGATATTAACTGCCAAATATGAAAGCTTAAGGCTTCATGGTTTCAGAGAAGAAGATTTTCAAAGTTGATTTTCCACTATAAGCCATATATGCATATGCAGATATATGGACCCCTGGGGTGGGGCCAAAAATGGATCGGGGGCAACCATTTGTACAAACTTGGAAAAGGGCCTCAAGCTGATATTAACTGCCAAATATGAAAGCTTAAGGCTTCATGGTTTCAGAAGAGAAGATTTTCAAAGTTGATATCCCATTATAAGCCATATATGCATATGCAGACATATGGACCCCTTGGGTGGGGCTGAAAATGGACTGAGGACCACCATTTGTACAAACTTTGTAAAGGGGCTCAAGCTGATATCAACTGCCAAATATGAAAGCTTAAAGCTTCATGGTTTCAGAGAAGAAGTTTTTAAAGTTGATATCTGATTATAAGCCTTATTTTTACTTTTTACGAAGTATGACAGAAAAACGCTAAAAACGCGTAACCTAGTTTTTGACAGAATTTCACGAAATGTACAACCTATATGTTTAAGGGTGTCTAGAAGCTTAATATCACATCAGATTTTGCATATAACCTATGGTTTCAGAGAAGAAGCTTATTTTAGGTTTTTTGCATTCTAGGTCGCTGTGACCTACTTTTGGTTGCCATGGAAACCAATTGTACAAATTTTCATGTACTCCTTCTAGGGATCATTCCTGCAAAGTTTTGTTAAAATTGGCCCAATAGTTTCTGAGTTTTTGCTGTTAACGGACGGACGGACGGACGGACGCACGCACGCACGCGCGCATCATGCCATAAGCTCATCTGGCTTTAGCCAGTTGAGCTAAAAAACTTCTCACAAATAATAGGAATTCAGGTGTTATTTGTTTAGATACGATGTATCAATTTGTTTTACATTTCAAAGTTTTACCTGAGCAATCTACATCTTTGTTGATCTAACCTAAATGCAGCTTCATCAACATTCATTGTTTCTCTTGTACTCCATAATCTCTCCGCAACTGCCGACGCTCTTGGCCTGAAAAAAAGAATATATTTCATCTGAATTATTATAATATATACCTTAAAACTGTAATGAATATTATAATTGTTTTCATTAAATTGTATCAGTATATATATATATGTATATATTACATATGTGTAAAAGATTAAATACAGTCGTGACATTAAAAATTTACATTAAAATTAACAATTTAAAGGGAATGAGTACATGTTAACATGTTAACAAGTGTCAGACTCTCTACAATGTTCTGTACACAAACAATTTACAAATGAAAAACTCTGAAATAATCTACAATGTTTTATAAACAAATAATTGACAAATGTCAGAATGAAATAATAAACAATGTTCTATACACAAATAATTGACAAATGTCAGACTGAAATAATCTACAATGTTTTATAGACAAATAATTGACCAATGTCAGACTGAAATAATCTACAATGTTTTATAGACAAATAATTGACAAATGTCTGACTGAAATAATCTACAATGTTTTATTGACAAATAATTGACAAATGTCAGACTGAAATTCTCTACAAAATTTTATAGACAAATAATTGACCAATGTCAGACTGAAATTCTCTACAATGTTTTATAGACAAATAATTGTCAGACTGAAATAATCTACAATGTTTTACAGACAAATAATTGTCAGACTGAAATTCTCTACAATGTTTTATAGACAAATAATTGTCAGACTGAAATTCTCTACAATGTTTTAGAGACAAATAATTGTCAGACTGAAATAATCTTCCATGTTTTATAAACAAATAATTGACCAATGTCAGACTGAAATAATCTACAATGTTTTATAGACAAATAATTGTCAGACTGAAATAATCTTCCATGTTTTATAAACAAATAATTGACAAATGTCAGACTGAAATAATCTACAAAATTTTATAGACAAGTAATTGTCAGACTGAAATTCTCTACAATGTTTTATAGACAAATAATTGTCAGACTGAAATAATCTTCCATGTTTTATAAACAAATAATTGACCAATGTCAGACTGAAATTCTCTACAATGTTTTATAGACAAATAATTGTCAGACTGAAATAATCTACAATGTTTTACAGACAAATAATTGTCAGACTGAAATTCTCTACAATGTTTTATAGACAAATAATTGTCAGACTGAAATTCTCTACAATGTTTTATAGACAAATAATTGTCAGACTGAAATTCTCTACAATGTTTTATAGACAAATAATTGTTAGACTGTAATAATCTTCCATGTTTTATAAACAAATAATTGACCAATGTCAGACTGAAATAATCTACAATGTTTTATAGACAAATAATTGTCAGACTGAAATAATCTTCCATGTTTTATAAACAAATAATTGACAAATGTCAGACTGAAATAATCTACAAAATTTTATAGACAAGTAATTGTCAGACTGAAATTCTCTACAATGTTTTATAGACAAATAATTGTCAGACTGAAATAATCTTCCATGTTTTATAAACAAATAATTGACCAATGTCAGACTGAAATTCTCTACAATGTTTTATAGACAAATAATTGTCAGACTGAAATAATCTTCCATGTTTTATAAACAAATAATTGACAAATGTCAGACTGAAATAATCTACAATGTTTTATAGACAAATAATTGTCAGACTGAAATAATCTACAATGTTTTATAGACAAATAATTGACCAATGTCAGACTGAAATAATCTACAATGTTTTATAGACAAATAATTGACCAATGTCAGACTGAAATAATCTACAATGTTTTATAGACAAATAATTGACCAATGTCAGACTGAAATAATCTACAATGTTTTATAGACAAATAATAGTCAGACTGAAATTCTCTACAATGTTTTATAGACAAATAATTGTCAGACTGAAATAATCTACAATTGTTTATAGACAAATAATTGTCAGACTGAAATTCTCTACAATGTTTTATAGACAAATAATTGTCAGATTGAAATAATCTACAATGTTTTATAGACAAATAATTGTCAGACTGAAATTCTCTACAATGTTTTATAGACAAATAATTGTCAGACTGAAATTCTCTACAATGTTTTATAGACAAATAATTGTCAGACTGAAATAATCTACAATTGTTTATAGACAAATAATTGTCAGACTGAAATAATCTTCCATGTTTTATAAACAAATAATTGACAAATGTCAGACTGAAATAATCTACAATGTTTTATAGACAAATAATTGACAAATGTCAGACTGAAATAATCTACAATGTTTTATAGACAAATAATTGACCAATGTCAGACTGAAATAATCTACAATTGTTTATAGACAAATAATTGACAAATGTCAGACTGAAATAATCTACAATGTTTTATAGACAAATAATTGACAAATGTCAGACTGAAATAATCTACAATGTTTTATAGACAAATAATTGACCAATGTCAGACTGAAATAATCTACAAAATTTTATAGACAAGTAATTGATATCATTTAGTCATTACATATTATCGACCACTTTTCATACATTTTTATAACTTACACATTCAAAAATAGTTATATGATAATAGACAACCAAAAGTTTGAAATTCAGCTACTTGTATCAAATCATGTGTTCTCTTAATATTTACTGTAATCGGTGTTTGTTGCCGTTAAGTGTTGTTGTGGTGTCTTCATGGTGCCACACTCGTATTTTAAACATACTGCTAGTTCCTACATATCATTTCCAAAATCTTTTAAAATACATTCTCGTGAATAATGTAAAAAAAATTATTACTTAAAATTGACTTTACCATACTCTAGATAGTAAATTTGTCCCATCAACATATTCTGCAAACATACATGCCTCGCCACCAGTCACTTTTCTGTGCTGTTCCGCTGTGCCTGTTTTTGTCAACAAACAATGTGTAAAGGTAATGATAATACAATTCTAAGAGAGAGAGAGAGAGAGAGAGAGAGAGAGAGAGAGAGAGAGAGAGAGAGAGAGAGAGAGAGAATATTCCGCAATACTTCTTCATTAAAAAGTCCCGAGTTTGGGTGCAGTCATTTCTTAAATCCTTAACATTACCAGGTTGTATAAGAATTGTGTCATATAATAAATTTTTGAACTTTCTGAATGAAAAATTCAAAAATTTATAATATGACAATTGTTTATCAGGCTAGCCACAATAAAAATATCTTTTATCGTAAGTCTCAATATATTGTACTGTAAACAACTATAATGGCCTAACAAAGCAACCAGAGTTTACCATACGGTCACCACTTCATAATTCTGTTGAAAATAAGAAAACAAATTGCTTCGCAAATTCACCTTATTAAATTTTGCGGCCCCTTATAAAATCCACACTATCCCAATAAGATATGGCGTGATTGGCTGGCAAAACCATTGTGAGCAATAATGGGGGAGGTGATATTTTATTTCCGCTTACCTCGCCTAAACTGATTATAAAAGTGCCTTTAAACGTTCGGGATTACTTTCCTTTGAAGTGGGACAAAGAGTCTGCTTTTAAGATTATTACAATTTTCATAAAAATATAACGATGACGTAACTCAACAGTCCCATCCCAAATCTAACAAACACAAATCTAACAAACACGTCCAAATCTAACAAACACGTCTAAATCTAACAAACACGTCCAATTCTTGGTTAGCTTTACCTACCATTAAAGTCCAAAGGTTCACACTGATAGAAGCGTTTCCAGTCAGGTCCGTAAAATATCTTATTAAGGTACCAACACGCAGATAAAATGGTCTTGTAACCTTTCTTTGTTATGTTTACCATATAATCTTGCCAATCCTGGAATTGTCCAGGTAGTCCCAGTGTTGAATCCTTCCAAACTTCAACGATTGCATCCATCTGTGCCTAGAACATCACCAAAATAAGCCAATAAATATCAAGAAATTATTGGGTTCTATTGTGTGGGATGAGATTTCTGCTAACTTTTTTGAAATACAGGCGTTTTCGTTTCTTATATTCACATTTTTGATAAAAAATCTACCGATTGTACAAGGAAACACGAAGTAATCGTATTTAAATTTGGAGTGACTGAAAAAGCCCGATATAACTTTACTTCAAATTAATATTATATTATATAAAGTATGATTATGTATTTGCAATACTTTAATAAACTCCATTAAATCTCGTCATACCTGAACTCCTTGTTCTATTGGATCCTGCCAGATGACATATTTGCTATTTAAAGATGACACAATATCCAGAACACGCCGGACATAATACTGCTCCAATGTTTTGTAGTCTCTACCGAAGCCCTTTTCTGCCATAAATTCTGAGATATTAAGATTTGATTCCCTACATAAGTACAGTGAATCTCAATTACTTCGATATTAGGGTTTGATTCTTAAAAAAGTACAGTTGATTTCAATAACTTCACGTGTTTGATTAAAAAAGTTAACGAATAAAATAAAATTAAATTAAATTAAATTAAACAAAATAAAATGAAATAAAATAAAATAAAACAAAACAAAGTGAAATGAAATAAAACAAAACAAAATACTTTTAGGTGCTTTAGAGAGCGAAGAGCAGGTGATGCTACCAGTTCCAAGAGAATGGTACCGTTACGAGGTAGCAGTGGATTTTGCAAGTTAGAAGAAATTGTGCAAGATATCAGGGGATTGTGTCAGTACTAGCTAAAAAATTGCAAAAGTTACCAGAGAATGTTACCAGTATATAGTGCCTATTACCAGACAATGATACAAGTCGTCAGGAAATATGTCGGCTACTAAAAAGTTGCAAGTTATTAGAGAAATGTAACACCAAGTACATGATATGGAAACAATTACCAGAGGATGGTACCGTTCCAAAATTTTGCCAATTACCAGCAAATATTGCTAGCTACGAGGGTTAGCGTCAGCTTTCAGGAAAGCAGGTAGGTTACCAGTGAATGGTGTCGAATACTAGGAAGACTAGGAGACGGTGATACATGTAAACGCTTCTGTAAGGCGTCATATGACAACCATCAATTTCCGCCTTCCAAGAACAGCAGGATAAAGCATCAATAGTTTCTAAGTTTCGTCATGATTTTATTTCCGAGAACAGAAATAATCGGCTGTTAAGAAACCGAGTGGCATTATGTCATCTACCAGTTAAACATTTGTTTTAATCGTCGACAACGTCCGTTCTCTGTCGTCAAATTGCGCTGAACACTTTTTAAAGGTGCAAAAATTATAGATTTCGAAAAACACTTACAGACCCCATAAAACAAAGTTAAATGACATCATCGAAAATGACCACAATGTCAATTCGTTGAAAAGAATAAAAATATTTGGTAGTTTTGACTATATCTAGTTAAACAACTAATTTTCAACATGTTGTTATAATTATGTTTGCACATATTTCCGGTATACATAGTACGTAATCAAATTTAATCTCAATTTATACATGTACCAGCAAGCGTGGTATACTTCGTCCATTCCTAGATGTATGTATTTATCAGGAAAAACCTCTGCTATTTCCTCGTATAAATCTCTCACAAACTTGTATGTTGTATTCAATATTGGATTTAAGAGTTCAAACTTCCCATGCTTGCCATACACAGCTTGTTCAGGCCGTCCATTCACCCAACACGGCGTGATTAATTCTAGAAAAGAGTACAAATGTTATATAATTATTTCTAAGTTCAAGAAAATTTGTAAATAAAAAATGTGATTGGAAAAGGCACAACCAAGAACACGAAAAATATATGTCAATTATAAAACAACCAGACAAAATAAAACCATAAATATACCGAATTTTGATTAAACTACTTATAAAATGTACGACTTTAAACGGGTACACAATAACGGGTTATAGTTCTATTTTGGGGCTTTCCCCGTCCACAATAATGGGTTATACTTCTATTTAGGGGCTTTTCCCGTCCACTTTAATGGGTTATACTTCTATTTGGGGGCTTTCCCCGTCCACAATTATGGATTATACAGTCAAACCTGTCTATGGATATCAACAAAAGTGGCCTTTATGGACAGGTGGTCTTTATATACAAGTTCAAATAATATGAATAAAGAGCAATTGGGATAGAATTTTATTGGCCTTTATAAGCAGGTGGCCCTTATAGAGAGGCGGCCTTTAAGGCAGGTTCGACTGTACTTCTATTTAGGGGCTTTTCCCGTCCACTATAATTGGTATTACTTCTATTTGGGGGCTTTCCCCGTCCACTATAACGGGTTATACTTCTATTTGGGGGCTTTCCCCATCCACTATAATGGGTTATACTTCTATGTGGAGGCTTTCTCTGTCCACTATAATGGGTTATACTTCTATTTGGGGGCTTTCCCCGTCCACTATAACGGGTTATACTTCTATTTGGGGGCTTTCCCCTCCACTATAACGGGTTATAGTTCTATTTTGGGGCTTTCCCCGTCCACTTTAATGGGTTATAGTTCTATTTGGGGGCTTTCCCTGTCCACTATAATGGGCAAAACTTCTATTTGGAGGCTTTCTCCGTCCACTATAATGGGTTATACTTCTATTTGGAGGCTTTCCCCGTCCACTTTAACGGGTGATACTTCTATTTGGGGGCTTTTCCCGTACACTATAACGGGTTATACTTCTGTTTGGGGGCTTTCCCCGTTCACTATAAGGGGTTATACTTCTATTTGGGGGCTTTCCCCGTCCACTTTAACGGGTTATACTTCTATTTGGGGGCTTTTCCCGTACACTTTAACGGGTTATACTTTTATACGGGGGGCTTTCCCCGTCCACTATAACGGGTTATAGTTCTATTTGGGGGCTTTCCCTTCCACTATAACGGGTTATAATTCTATCTGGGCGCTTTTCCCGTCCACTATAACGGGTTATAATTCTATTTTGGGGCTTTTCCCGTCCACAATAATGGGTTATACTTCTATTTAGGGGCTTTTCCCGTCCACTATAATTGGTATTACTTCTATTTGGGGGCATTCCCCGTCCACTATTATGGGTTATAGTTCTATTTGGGGGCTTTCCCCGTCCACTTTAACGGGTTATACTTCTATTTGGGGGCTTTCCCGTCCACTATAACGGGTTATAATTCTATCTGGGCGCTTTCCCCGTCCACTATAACGGGTTATAGTTCTATTTGGGGGCTTTTCCCGTCCACAATAATGGGTTATACTTCTATTTAGGGGCTTTTCCCGTCCACTATAATTGGTATTACTTCTATTTGGGGGCATTCCCCGTCCACTATTATGGGTTATAGTTCTATTTGGGGGCTTTCCCCGTCCACTTTAACGGGTTATACTTCTATTTGGGGGCTTTCCCGTCCACTATAACGGGTTATAATTCTATCTGGGCGCTTTCCCCGTCCACTATAACGGGTTATAGTTCTATTTGGGGGCTTTTCCCGTCCACAATAATGGGTTATACTTCTATTTAGGGGCTTTTTCCGTCCACTATAATTGGTATTACTTCTATTTGGGGGCATTCCCCGTACACTATTATGGTTTATACTTCTATTTGGGGGCTTTCCCCGTCCACTATAACGGGTTATACTTTTATTTTGGGGCTTTCCCCATCCACTATAATGGGTTATACTTCTATTTGGAGGCTTTCTCCGTCCACTATAACGGGTTATACTTCTGTATTGGGGGCTTTTCCCGTCCACTATAACGGGTTATACTTCTGTTTGGGGGCTTTCCACGTCCACTATAACGGGTTATACTTTTATACGGGGGGCTTTCCCGTCCACTATAACGGGTTATAGTTCTATTTAGGGGCTTTCCCCGTCCACTATAACGGGTTATAATTCTATCTGGGCGCTTTCCCCGTCCACTATTATGGAGGGTAAAAAGGGTCATAATTCTATGTATGTAGGTGAGATGCTAATTCATCTAACTTCTTGTATGTTGATGCTATCAAGTATTATTAATTCGTCTATATCGCATCATGACAATTTCATTTGTCCATGTCTATAATTCTATGTGTCTAAATTGCATTCTAAATAATCTTACTGTTAACATTTATTAGTTCATTTCACGAACTCATATCGTTATTTGTTTATGTTCTTAAATACAAGTTTCAAGTCACTGTTGTATTCGTTCATGTCACCTACGGGTATCATTATTTTTCGTGGTTGTAACTCGCATTCCAATTATGTTAACAAATGAATTAAGTGCTTCATTATGACAACAGAGGGCGCGTCGAACGCTACAATAAATTATCCCGTGGAAAAATCCCCGATATTTATCGGTTAGTTTGACAGATCTGG
The DNA here is from genome assembly GCA_029721355.1 of Tegillarca granosa. Lineage (NCBI taxonomy): Eukaryota > Metazoa > Mollusca > Bivalvia > Arcoida > Arcidae > Tegillarca > Tegillarca granosa. The sequence goes on along the minus strand of CM056606.1, from coordinate 36,307,063 downwards.
AAGTATTCGAAAAGGCCGCATTTAGGCTAGTACATCATTGTATGATTATAAGTAGTTTCATGGAAAGTAATTTCATAGATGTACAAACCCATCTAAATTTCCAAAGTGTGGCTTCCTGATTTTGTTTCGCTTATTAGTATTACAAACCAGTTGTCTGTATAAACAACAACTGCACTGACTGGGGAAGACATTTTACAAGTTTTGTTTATTTGAAGTGAAAAACATATGATAAAAAGAGGGTTATGATATGACCATTTTGTTATCTGGCCCTTATCACCCTAAATTCCTGTAGCAGCACTCTAGCCTTTGGTCCCGGCTGTGGGTGATATCAGGACTTTTCGACTGATAAAGGGCGTGATATCAAAATGGTCATATGTTAATCTATATGTAATGGTGTAAAAATGGATGTATTTTGTTAAATAAATAAATAAATAAATAAATAAAGTTGATCATGAAAAAGGATTTTGCGAAGTTTATTAATTTTGAAGTAAGTTTTTAATTCTATTATTAAAATATATCATTTGGATAAGTTTTATTTAATATTTAGATAAATAATTGTAAAGTCAAAATTGTTATTTAAAATTTCAAACATATAAAGTTACTAGTTTTCTTTAGTATTATTTTCAGAAAAATTTGGTTAAGCAATTTGTTTTTACAAAAATAAACTTTGTTCAGCCGATAATTAGCTAAGACGGAAACGTATATAGTATTTCTGATGTTTGAATTTGGTAATCAGTAAAATAAACCTCTCAGGACGTTAGGTGATTTCAACGTAAAGGCCAAATGGAAAATTTAGGAATATGTGTCAATTAACGCGCACAAACCTTTGTATTGAGTTAATTCTCATATTTGTTAAGCAATTAAGAAGGAAATTTTAATTAATGTTGAGCCACGCTAATCACGCGTCAAGACTGTCCAGGGTCGTTTTATAATATTTGACCAGGCCGTCCATCCTCACTTACGATGTGAGGTTGGAAATAAATGTTTGGTAAAATGCGACCTGGACTTATCTTTTTAAGATCTTAAGATGCAGAAATAAAAATCGGGTATTATGAGCTAAATTCCTCAGTTAAGAGTTCGAACCCGAGCAGCGGCGGTAACATCAGAAGTTGCAATATGTTGTGTTACCACGTGATCAATTCCCCGATATGAAGTTAAACACCAGCAGGTACCATCGACAGTGGAATACACAGCATAATATATATGTATTTAATCTTGTATCTATTGGTTCTCTATCTTATGTATTTGTACATGCTCATGTTAGGCCCTAAATTGGTAATAAAGAATATCTTATCTTGTACCTTTTAACCTCCTTTATAAAGGTCACCTGTCTTATGTGGTTAGAAGTCATTATAGTCCCATTCCCATTCATTATGTTATAATTTACTTCACTGAATTAATGGAAGTATCTGCAACAACGACTCTTAGTGTCTTCAGTACCATTGATATATTTTTTATTTATTAATTTATTGTCATTGTAATAGGAAAGGGAAAAAATGCATCAGCCAAACGGGAACTCTAACTCGGGACCACCAGGTTACACCCTGGGACCAACCTGTTAGTCGTCCACTTCCCAGGATCGGACGAGTCCCTAAATGTAACAGGAAAGAAGAACAAATGCAGCGGCCAAACCGGGACTCGAACCTTCCCAATACTACCGACTGAGCTACCCGACCACCTATCAAGCCCGGTCCGCTACACCATAAACTGAGTCTATCGACTGGAAAGATTAATTGATCTACTCAAAATGAATTTCATACAAGGTATAAAAGGACATCCACATTCCTTGATTTGCTCCAGATATATATTTAGAAGTTTTATTTGAGAGGCAGCATCGGGGCAGAGATGGAGGGGCTTGGACAATGAAAACACCGGACCAAAAATTTGCCGTCAATATCCTATTTAACAGATTAATTAAATATTACACAAAACCTTTATCTCGCATTCCTCGAACAATTATATAGTCACAAAGAAAATAGCCTACTATACTGGCGTATTATGTACTAGCCTAAATGCGGCCTTTTCGAATACTTCCAGTCAAACTAACCGATAAATGCTGGGGATTTTTCCACGGGATAATTTATTGTAGCGTTCGACGCGCCCTCTGTTGTCATAATGAAGCACTTAATTCATTTGTTAACATAATTGGAATGCGAGTTACAACCACGAAAAATAACGATACCCGTAGGTGACATGAACGAATACAACAGTGACTTGAAACTTGTATTTAAGAACATAAACAAATAATGATATGAGTTCGTGAAATGAACTAATAAATGTTAACAGTAAGATTATTTAGAATGCAATTTAGACACATAGAATTATAGACATGGACAAATGAAATTGTCATGATGCGATATAGACGAATTAATAATACTTGATAGCATCAACATACAAGAAGTTAGACGAATTAGCATCTCACCTACATACATAGAATTATGACCCTTTTTACCCTCCATAGTGTGGGGTGTGGGGTGGCACATCCAATGTGACAGCTCATATATGTCAACATCGCCCAATCTATAAATTTCCTGAAAATTTTATCATTAATTCAACGACTATCGGTACAGGACATGGTAAAAAGTAAAATTGAGGTATACCGTGGTATACCGCAGTAAGTAATAACAAGAGGCCCATGGGCCTTAACGCTCACCTGAAGATCTGTCCAATATTGTTTGCAAAGTGCAATAGACAATATATTAAGTGCAGAAACTTTAAAAGTTTTTTCAAGTAAAGAACTCCAACAAAACTTAATCAGAAATATAACCATTCACATTTCATTTAAAAGTAGCTTATATAATATGCATGAAGTAACTGTAGTGCAATGAATAATTTCCAAATTATTAATCAATTTCAGTATACTTATGCAGCTATGTCCTTGACCTTTGAACATATATGACTTCGAACCATGTCAATACCTACAATATTTTAATATATATGCCTATGCATGAAATTAATAGCTTTCAATATAATTAATAATTTTATTACATGTATTTTTTTGTTGATATGATCTTGACCTTTGAAAAACATATAACCTTGAACCATATATCAAAATGATCATCATGTCAATACCTACAATATTCTAATATACATGCCTATACAAAAAGTTAATAGTTTTCAAGATAATTAGCAATTAAAGTCTTCTTCTGCAGCTGTGACCTTGACATTTCCACATATGCCCTTGATCCATATATGAAAATGAGTGATATGTCAATACCTACAATATTCTATTATACATGCTTTTACAAAACATTAATAGTTTTCAAGATTATTAGCAATTTAAGTCTTTTTTTTTTTTTTGCAGCTTGGGCCTTGACTTTTCAACATATGACCTTGATCCATATATCAAAACGATCGTCATGGGAATTCCTACAATATTCTATTATACATGCCTATACAAAAAGTTAATAGTTTTCAAGATAATTAGCAATTTAAGACTTCTTTTGCAGGTGTGACCTTGACCTTTCAACATATGACCTTGTACTATATATCAAAATGATCATCATGTCAATACCTTCAATATTCTAATATACATGCCTATACAAAAAGTTAATAGTTTTCAAGATAATTAGCAATTTAAGTTTTTTTTTTGCAGCTGTGACCTTGACCTTTCAACATACGACCTTGTACCATATATCAAAATGATCGACATGTCAATACCTACAATATTCTATTATTTATGCCTTTATAAAAAGTTAATAGTTTTCAAGATAATTAGCAATTTAAGATTTTTTTTGCAGCTGTGACCTTGACCTTTCAACATATGACCTTAAACCATATATCGAAATGATCGTCATGTCAATACCTACAATATTCTAATATACATGCCTATACAAAAAGTTAATAGTTTTCAAGATAATTAGCAATTTAAGTTTTCTTTTGCAGCTGTGACCTTGACCTTTCAACATACGACCTTGTACCATATATCAAAATGATCGACATGTCAATACCTACAATATTCTATTATTTATGCCTTTATAAAAAGTTAATAGTTTTCAAGATAATTAGCAATTTAAGACTTTTTTTGCAGCTGTGACCTTGACCTTTCAACATATGACCTTGAACCATATATCGAAATGATCGTCATGTCAATACCTACAATATTCTAATATGCATGCCTATATAAAAAGTTAATAGTTTTCAAGATAAGTAGCAATTTATGTCTTCTTTTGCAGCTGTGATCTTGACCTTTGAACATATGACCTTGAGCCATATATCAAAATGATCGTTGTCACAATACCTACAATATTCTGATAAACATGCCTATACAAAATGATTAAAGTTTTCAACATTATGCACAATTTTAGTATTTATAAGCCAAAAATAACATCTCAGGGGCAACAACTCCTACATGGATTATCATATAGTTACGAAACTTGGTACCTTTTTAAATTTTGTCATGCTGATCATTTTAACAATGTTTTGATTACATATATTTCTTAATATTTGCAAGAAAATTGCCTTATACTGCATAAATCAAAAATTAGGTCATGACTTTGATTTGTGACCTTGACCCTAATTTGAAGGTCATTTCAAGAAAAGGTCAAAACTGAAAACCTCATGTCATTATCTGTTCAAATAGTCAAGGTATAACAATTTGAAGCCATTTTACTTAATTTTTAAAATGAAACGAAAAAAACGCGAACCCATTTTTCGACCAAATTTCACGAAATGAACAAACTATATAGGCTTAAGACCCTAGAGAGGCCAAATATCACATCAGATTTTTTCTCCCATCATCGATTTCGGAAAAGAAGATTTTTTAAGATTTTTGGACCCCTAGGTCACCTTGACCTAGTTTTGGTAGCCATGGCAACGCCATGAACAAATCTGAATTGCACCGGCCCATATATACTTCTGACTAAGTATCATTGAAATCTGTCCAGCAGTTTTGGAGGAGAAGTCGAAAATAGGTGTAAACGACGCACACCCACACACACGCACACACGCACGCACATACACACGCCGCGCCATGCCATAAGTTCACTTGACCTTCGGTCAGGTGAGTTAAAAACGGTAGTATAATGTCCTGGAGGTACCCAGCCCTACTTGCGATATTGCTGGCAATTGTACTAGCACTTTTAAGGTCCCCTAAAGTAGTACTAAACCATCTTTATTTTTACTAAAAAATCTGCTTTTCAAGGATTGTAGCCACATTGTACGTAATTTTACGATTTATTCAAGTGACATTGTTTTATTTGGAGGTAGTCTAATGCACAATGTCAGTGTAAGCTCAAAATCTCATTTTAAAGAGTCTTCACACTGTAAAATGTTTAATTTCACTTCAAAATGAAAATTTTCTATGTCCAACAATTCCACCTTTTAATCCTTATAGGTTTGATTAATGACAGGTGATGCGAATGGCATCACAAATGACATAACTAAATTATATAATAATAACAATTATCAAATATAGTGAACACTTATGAACTTCGAGCATTTGTCCATTCCAAGTTTACCCGAAGGATATCTAAAACATATAAAGACTAAAATAAGAAATAATATATACATACATTCTTCAAATTTTTATTGCTTGCTTGAAAATTCACTTAATCTTAAAAAAACAACATCCTTATTTTATTTGTTAAAACTGGGTAAAGAAAAATTTTAAACAATTATTTTTTGAATTCCTCTGACAAAACATAGATTAAGGCAAATCCCATAAAACAGAAAATGTAACAGGAATAGCATGCATTTGAAACACACTAACTACACCCTTTTTTGGAAAAATGTAACCAAAGCATCACTTTCACTGATCAAGAATAAATTAAGCCATATAATGATAAAAGGCGGAGTTGTTGGACATAGAAAAGTGAAAATTTTACAGTGTGCAGACTTTTAAGATAGATTTTGAGCAGCGACTAAAATTGTACATTTGATAACCTGTAAATAAAACAATGTCACTAGAATAATTGGAGAATTACTTACAATGTGGCTACAATCCTTGTAAAATGGGTATGAGTAAAATGGATATGGTTTAAGCACAAAGCTGATGATAAATACTTGTACCACATGAGATTTTTCTTTGAGATTAATAAAAGAAATCGTCTTGTCGACCATAGCTGAAAAATTGGTGATGCGAGCAGCAAACCAATAGTGTTCAAGTTTAACTCTCAATAGTGGTTCTGGTGTTTCTATACAGAAACTGGAATTATCGACTGTATATACATCACCCTCATCCAATATCTTTTCTTAACTTTGTCAAGATTATTGAATACCTTTCGTGACCCAGCTTTTCGCTTGTTAGCGATGAACAGTTTAGTGGAGTGAGGGTAATGTTGTTTTTCACCCATGTGAAAAATCCGTCATCTCTCTCTCTCTCTCTCTCTCTCTCTCTCTCTCTCTCTCTCTCTCTCTCTCTCTCTCTCTTAGGCAAGCAAACCGACAAACCTCTAACACTGTGATTTGCCCGAGTTGGATTCGAACCTAGACGGTAAGAGAGCCTTGATTCCTATGTCGGTCGGAGCTTTAGATCCTGAACACCACGTCACCCGCTTTGATAATAGAATTTCGTTATCTAATTTGAATCTAAATATATAATACAAACACCAGTTTAATTTTGATGTGCCAGATGTGCACATTTATTTAGAAATGGTGTATAGAGATTTTGCCATTTTAAAATTGTTTAGTGTCTTTAAATTTCTCTCACTACATATTAAGATTATAAAGTCGCGGGTTCGAACCCTGTGGAATAAAAGTATATAAATAAGATGGTGTGATTGGTTATATTTTTCACTTTATACAATAATCCATATAGCAAAACAACCTTTTTAATAACGGAAGTAAGATGATGTGCTACGGAAAGGTTATTTTGTCTCTTGTACTTCTTCTAACAACATCGTCGTCGGTTTATTTTTCTATCTACCCTGACAACAGACCTCCAGTAGTTAAAATAAATCCGGGCTGATAATAACAAACAGATTATTGTTATATACTTATGTCACTTTTTTATTATTGTTATAGCTTAAAACAAAACAATTGTTACAAAATTATAAGATAAAAGTAAAACGTGATATAAGCCATGTACAGAATTTATATTGTATTTATCTATTTTTGTAAAACCTCTCCCCCAAATGTACAAATTGTTCTTGTATACAGTTACTTGTACGTTGACATTTAGGAAAATGTTATCGAATAAGATTTCATCATAATTTTAAACAAATTCTCCATGGCATTCATACATGAACAGGTCAGATGAAATAAAGCATCGATTTTTGTCAGATGTAAAAAAATATTTGAATCAATTGCAACGCAAAATCACGTTGAATTGACTACAATTGACTTCACTGTGATTACAAAGCAAGTTAATTTGTTATTAAATCCAACTTGTAACCATCTTCAATCGATCATGTTAAATTGCATTTTGTAAAGAAAAGACAATGGAAGCTAAATTGTATCCAACGCCTCTGTGATTTTTACATGTAGCTATGACAAGCAAACTTTTTACGATCTTTTCTGTGATTAAGAGCATGTTGACAAGTATGTTACTATAGCTTTACTTCACCTATCTTCAAGTACAGGCATTAAAAGCCATCCTGTAGCCATCCTTTCTGTGATAAGTTGTCAAGTTAAGCCAAAATAAATTTAAGTCGAAACAAGCCAACTTGTAACTATTTGTCATGTAATGTGTCACGTGTGTAGTAAAATTATGTCATTTTTCTTCTGATTTAAGTGCGTCCCGTTAAGTAACGTTTTCACAAGCCATATTGTAACCAAATTGTAATCATATTCCTTGTAATTACAGTTCATGTAAAGTAGTATACAAACCCACTTTTTATTATCTCTTTTGCAAATATAGAGCATAAACAAGCCAAATGTAAACACAGTTCTTGTAATCAGAGTGCTTGTAGTCAGGGAAAGTCATTACAAGCCAAATTTTAATCATCTTTCCTTTTATTGCAATGCGTGTTGTCAAATTTATTACAAACCAACTTGAATCCATTTTTTTTCTGGGATATTATTGCATGATTTTAAAGTTGTACGGTTATTACAAGCAAATTAGCATGTCGTACATTATATTCGTGAAGTGACAAATACAATTGTTCTTGATGGCTATTTGATTTTCGAAAAGACTTAAATGTGGAAAATACTCAAAATATGATATCAAAAATTCATCTAAATACATAAGTAAAGCCGTAAAAATGTCAAACATATTGTGTACACTGATTAAGAAATACGATTTTGATTGGACAAGAAATCATGGGTGGTGTTGGTATTTGAAGATACAATTTGAAGCAATACTTTTAAAGCATTTAAGACAATTACTTATATCTGGATAATTTTATACGCATACCGTATTCTAGCAACGGTGTCCCTATTTGAGATAAATAGACTGACCAGAATACGATGGCGGAAATATCCGTTGTAAAACAAAACTTCGGCCGCCGTCCTTTAAAGTCTAAAAGTTATTAATTAATCTAGTTTAACAATGACAAATATACATTATTGAATATATATTAAAATTTTTAAACAATGTAACAATCAAATACAAAGGTAACACGTATTAATTGCAAATATAATTACTTAAAAAGTTGGTTAGATGCAAACACATCAATGTTCCAAACCAAAAGATTTCTGTTTTTTCTTTAAGAACACATTTCTTTTGTGTAGTCACTGCTAAATGTTATGTCTAGGTATGTTCATAAGATGGAAACTCGAAAATTGACTATGAATTTTAATGCATGTTATAAGAGACATTATCATCAAAACAAAACCCTTATATTTTAAAAGTTGCCTGTAAATCTGCATACGCACAGTAATGTCCTATATACTTTATCCTGTAAACTCGGAACTTTCTCTATCATTAATTCATTATATGCTTTGCAGTTAACTGATATTATTTTTTGTATTATTAATACATGTTGTATTATACTAGAAGTTTCATTACATGTGATATATAACAATAAAACTTATTAAAACTGAGGATATTAGGCGATGGCTGTATATCTTTTGCGTCAGAAAGAATAAAATTCGGGAAATGTAACTAGCTTACTCTACAAGATTCCGGGTCTTTGTCATCTACCGATGACGCACTTTTGTCGTCTAGTGACCCGACGGTCCTACTGTCTGGTGACCCCATTGCCTTATCGTCTGTTGAACTTTTGTCAGTGTTATCACCCTGTATTGTACTATGTTGACTACAATCTCTATCGTCATCTAACCTCTTATCACTTTTTTCACCTTGTCTATTTACAAGGTCTGTTTCTGAAGTGTCTATTGATTTTTCAGTAAGGTCACAAATGCCGTTACCCTCATCCTTCGTTAACTCAGGATAATTATTAAACGAATCTAAATAGTGACCAGACAATTCATCTTCTTCTTCTACGCGCACACCCTTTCTGATCGCTGCATTTAAGTCATCATTATCTGCACTAGTATCAACGTAACTCTCATTTTCAGATAGATACTCACTATCTGATGTTGATGATCGGCTTTGATCCATAGATTTTTTTTCCATCTCGGTAATCTGATTGTGTTTGGCACTAGAAAACAGTTCAATTGGATTGTTTTTGCTACTATAGCCGTCCGCTTTAGGCCAATCACCAACCAAATCAAGATCAAACATATCCTCAATTTTCACACCCGTATCTGCCGATTCCTCTATTTTCTTTTGTAATAGGTATGTTCTTGCATCTCTAATTCTTCTGATAGCCGTTTTAAAACACAACTTATTTGTTCTTCATGTCGATAACCCGTAAGCGCATGATGTTCTTTGTCAGTACGGCCTATATCATCTACCTGCTGATCAGTTCTCGTGTCAACAGGTTGGTTATCCTCTACTTCATAAAAAGCGTTTTGATCAGCAAATATTGATTCATTCTCTACTATAGCACCTGATTTATCATAATTAACCGTGATTTGCCCACCATCACAAGCCGTGACATTTAACATCTCTGTCTGAAAATTAAAAATCTCGCCTTCTCTACAGAATGTATTTTTATTGTCTCCTGCCTGACCGCCATAAACGGGTATCTCATACCTTGCATCGATTAACGCCGTTGATTCTGGCATGGATACATCACCACTACCATCAAATTCCGTTTTAGTATAATTCTCGTCTTCTTTAAACGATTCTTCATCGTTTCCTCCTTATTATTTTCATCATCTTCCGTGTCACTGCTATAATAACGGTGCTCATTGCACTGCCAATTGTTACAACTACTTTCTTTGGATTCGGTTACATCTGGACTAGATATGGTCTCTTCAAAATCACTAAAGCTCTTTTCGTGTTCTTTTTTCACTACGTTACATTGGCGCAGATCGGTATTTTGACTTTGATTTGATGTAACATGTTCACTTTTCTCAATAGTATTTATCAATTCAATTTCACTCTCAGCCATATTAAACTTTGTGCCTGAAATATATGGGTCTTCCATTTCTACAGTTCCTCTTGTGTTTGCTTCCATAAATTTACTACATTGTTTCCATTCTTCAGATGCTTGTTCAGAATTGATCTGATTGACGCCAGAAAGTGCCTCTAATTTATGATCTTCAAGGTTTGTTTTACACGCAAGCTCGTTCTCTCTGAAAAATGTTTTATATTCATCTAATTCAGCGTCTTGTAAAACAGGATATTTATCTAAGTCAGTCTCGTTTTCTTCAAAACTGTCATTATGGTTTGTTTTTAGACGACTTTCATCTTGAAGGTTATAAACATTAACGTCATCATTTCCATAAGGATCCTCCTCCACAATGATAACAGGTGTGTCTCTTAAATCATGTTCATACAGAAGTTCTTGTTGGTTTTTTAGTTTGTTAGATACCGAGTGAGCACTTTCAGTTTCGCCAAGATTAGGTTGATCAGATACAGATTTATCAAAAGTCCCTGGATATTTACCGGGATAGTCGTGGGGTATATCTGTATATTCGATCGCAGGATTTTTATCGTGATACCTATCATTTAGGTTGTATTCGTTTTATCCTTTTTTAATCGATCATTTTCATCGTCATTAAACCTCTGGTTTACATTTTCTCTGTATGTACATGTATCTATAATGGCGACGTCTGCAGACTTGTTGTACGTAACAAGTGGGACGCATTCTTGAACATCCGATTTTGATATTCCTTTGATTTCACTACCAAAAAGTACACTCAAAGGATTTATTTGTCCGAAGCCAAAATTTGGAGATGTGGAGTAGTCACCCTGTAATGGTGATAAGGATAACGGCGATGGGCTGTCGTTGGTTGTAACTGAATCTTTACACTGCTCGTGAAACTCTGTAAAGATATGTAATATTAGTAAATAAGTGTTCTGGTAATAAAAATGTACTAGGTAAATGATATACTAGTATTAACGCACGCGAAACACATATTAAAGGAATAACACTGGGAATGGAAGTAACTTATATGTATTTCTGCTTCAATATTTAGTTAATTGGCAAATGACACGATTGTAAGTCGAAACACTGAACTAACCAAAGCCAGCAATAATAATAATAATAATAACATACACGCAGAGAGAGAGAGAGAGAGAGAGAGAGAGAGAGAGAGAGAGAGAGAGAGAGAGAGAGAGAACGAGGGAGAGACTGTTGTTGCTCGACTATACTTCTAGCCCGTAAACAGCTGCCAGTTACTGCGACCTAAGTAAAAGTCATGTTAAAAATTTCTTAAATTTTCTTTAAGAAATTTTTCACTCAGAAAATTTAGAAATTTATAATACGACATATATATCAGGCCCCAGTTTTACAATCATTCACTTCATTGAGTGTACACTCAGCTCAAATTCAGGTATATTTTAAAGTCAATTTTTAAGACATTACACAGTTAAAATTGAATATCTAATGTTATATCTAAATTGTTTAGTGTTGTTTTGTTGAACAAAACCCAATATTGTCTCATAAAACTTAAAACTTTTAAAATATTGGTGGGAGAAAAATGGGAATATTTGAGTTAAGTGTACACTAAGTTGAGTAAATGATTGTGAAACTGGGGCCAGATATATATTAAAGCCAAGAAAAATGCATTTGTGTGGTTCTACTCAAATGCTTTTGGTGCAACGAATTAACCAGAAAAGCCAGCATCGATTAGCAAAAAGTGCGTACCGTAACCGATCTGATATTATTATTAGAAGTCGAGAAAAATGTCAACAGTAAGCATATAGACGCCACCTACCGTCACTTATAGACAAGAACAGACATAAAAATTGACGACCTGATGACAAAACAGATGGAATTTCGAATACTGTCCGACTGAGTGTCGTCATTTTGAAATAAAAATAGATGTCTTTTTTCCAAGTGAATTAGGTGGTCTGAGCGATTGCAAGTTACCAAAAAAGGTAACAGTTTGGTATCAATATGAAATGAAATGTTAATGGTAAAACTGAAATATATGACGTTGTTATATTCACTTTTCGTGCTAAGTAGAATACAGTTTGGGCGATTATTGCACGTAAGCTTTTTAATCGAGTTGTTTGTTTGGTTCTTTGAAATGAATAAAGTAAATATGTTCACTTTATTATTAAGTTTTAAACTTAAGGTAGTTCCCAACACCAGGGGCAAAAAATTTCCCCGAATTGGGATTTTCTGAAAATTGGCACACGCATTCCTTAGAATGTGCTTTGTTAAAAAGAATAATAAAATACATATGTTTGGGTTTTCGTTTTTTCAGTAGAGTGCATTCAACCTACCCCACTTTTCAACAAGCATTTCTCGTTTCTAAATATCCCAGCGGGTTAATTTCATGTTTGTTATTAATTCAATAATGATTAGATGTAATTAAAACAAATTTAATTTTCATGATTTTAATCAATATTTCAATAAAAGATGTGCAATGAAGTGATATGCATAGCATTTAAATATTAAAGCATAAGTTTTTATAACAGATTGTGCAAAAAGTGTCTTCATTTTCATCTAGATCTACAGTTTATCACAAAAATCCATATTTCATAAAATCTGTAAATTACGTTTCCTTCAAAAACTACACAAATCAAGCTTAAAACCTATTCTTCAAAATGAAATGCAAAAAAAAAAAAAAAAAAAAAAAAAAAAAAAAAAAACACATATCCTTGGGTTCTTGTTTTCGAGATATGGGAAGGAATATCTCCCCTACCCCTTATTTTTTAAATTGCTAAAAAACTCAAACCAACAAAATGACATGTTTAGTACTCAAGTTTGTAAAAAAAAAAACAAATACTTTATTAAAATGTTTGAAAATTAACTTTTTAATGTGTTTTTTACTCCTTTAAGAACAAATTACGATTTCCGGATTTTGTCTCAACCGTTTTCCGTTTTTGAAATCTTATTTTCTAACACACAACAATCTTCCTGAAAGACGATCATCGATATTTGTCGATATCCTAAGTCCGTTAAACCGGTGAACCGTGTGTGCATCACAGGCACTTGTTTCTTTCTATTACTGGGGCAAAAGGTGTGCATCCAATATCTGCTCTGTGGGATCAGAGGTAAACCATATGCCTATTTTTCTTTATTTTTGCACAAATCGATATATCATATTAAAGATTATGTCTAAAATGCATGCAGGTATTTTGTGGAAGACCCATACACTCATGTAATAATCTATTCCGGTGTAGCATTAATCAGTTTTTTTGCCAAACTAAACGATGAATTTAGGATATTTTCTTAAATGATTGAAATAAATAAACAAAATAACACTCAATAATAACTGTGCAGATCTTCAAGAGGACCTAGACAGACTAGCAGCATGGGAAGAGAGATGGGGGATGGCATTTCACCCAGACAAATGCAGTTCACTGTCAGTTTCCAGATCAAGACGACCAGTGATTGCCTCCTACACATTGAAAAGGCCACACTCTCGCTTCCGAACTTCATCCAAAATATCTAGAGTTGAAATCCAATCTGACATGTCCTGGAGGGGACATATTGATAAAACAGTCAAAAAGGCCAACAGTACCCTTGGATTCTTGAGGAGAAATCTAAAGATCAGTAACTCCCAGACCAAATCAGTAGCATACTACTCTCTAGTAAGACCGACGCTGGAATACTGCTCAACAGTATGGAGTCCATATACTCAAGACCTAAAGATCAAGATTGAGATGGTCCAACGTCGAGCGGCCAGATTTGCCACAAACCGCTATCATAACAGAAGTAGCGTTTCACATCCATACTAACAGAATTGTAATGGAGAATCCCTCGAATCCATGCGGAATAAATCTAGAGTAACTATGCTGTACAAGATCATGAACACCTAGTGGACATTGCGTCATCGTCCTATGTATCACCATCAACCAGACTTACCAGATCCAACCATAGCTACAAACTCCTCTAGTAACCTTACAAACACAGACATTGCAAATACAGTTTCTTTCCACAGTCCATATGTCGTGGAACTCTTTACAGCCACAATAGCTGAGGCTCCCGATTTGGTATCTTTCAAACGGGAGCTACTATCCTACTCCTTCTAAACTGCTACACTCCAGTCCGTTGTAAGTAGTGTCTAGTGATTCATTTGTGATATGCTGGTTAGGTGTATGCCCAGGGGCCGCTACGGTAACAGACAGGATTTATGATGAAGTGTGCGAAAATACAACTGACTACACCTATTTATTATCATTATTATTATTATTATTATTATTATTTCTTTAAGTGGTTTTAATCATGTGCAACCCCCGTGTTACAATCATCAAGTGATGGACAGCACGTATCCTGTAGATGTAGATGTAGAACTCAAAACAGAAAATATTTAAATAATGGTATATCGACAGTAGATTTGACGGGAAAGTTTTGAAATTTTTTGATGTACATTTATTACTACAGATCGTATTGAATAGAGTTACTTCCCTTGGTGTCGGCACTTGTCTTAATAAGTTGTAACGAAATGTAAATTAAGTTATTCAACTGCAGACTTATTATACATATTACTGTTCGGATATCAATGTGTAAACACGACCAAAGTTATATACTGCGCAATGATCTATTGCATTTTCACGTAGGTATGGTGAAAGTATATAGTTTACACATAACTGAAAGATATAGGGCTGAATAACAAGTACTTGACATGTAAGTTTTCATTATTTTTGTAACCTCGAGGTGATCAGTTATGAAATGGTGAAAAAAAAGATTCAGGGAAAACGCCGAACTTCGTTAAGCTGCAAGACAAAAAAACGTTCTCGGACTGGATCTGTCAGAATGAAACCGGTCTCTGGTGATATGCTTTTATGGATATTACCTAACCATTCCATTTTTATTTGTTACAAATGTTTTTTTACATAATAAACTTTGACATAACAAGGCAGAAAAGTTTGCAAACAACTTAAAATCACATGGCTGTAAATCTACGGTGGCGAAAAGCATTAAAAAAATGTGGAAACAAGCCCAGGCACATATTGCATAACACTGTATTGATCTCCAGTTCCAGCATTTGTTGCTGCAAAGATTTTTCTGCATTTTTTAAAAATATTTTGTTTTTCATCTGTCATGTGCAGGATTTTTCTGTCGAAAAAAAAATTGCACTTGACACATCCTATAGAATTCAACATTTATCTATCCAGCGTGATTTTCCAAAAATTACGGCCTCCGATCGGGTTATTCACTTTCACGGTCTCCGACTGAAAAACTGGAAACCAGTACAATATAACAGCCTTCTCCAACCTGGATCGTAAAAAATCTAGGTAAGAACTGTGATTTAAGTCTTTCATTATCTACTTAATAACATGTTGGACAATAATTAAACAACCCTCAAATTTTACTAGTAACTTATCAA
>CM056606.1:36212263-36291285 GCA_029721355.1 Tegillarca granosa | reverse complement strand
TGTCCACTAATTATCCTACGCACTGTTTTTTTCTTATCAGTCACAATCTGTTTTTTCCACTTATCCTACGAACTGTTCGTTACTGTCAGTCAACAATCTGTCCACTAATCATCCTACGCACTTTGTGTTTCTTCAGTCAACAATCTGTCCACTATTATCCTACGCACTGTTCGTTTTCTTGTCAGTCACATCTGTCCACTTATTATCCTACGCACTGTTTGTTTCTTGTCAGTTAACAATCTGTGCACTAATTATCCTACGTACTGTTCGTTTCTTGTCAGTCAACAATTTTTAACTCAGTATCCTACGCACAGTTCGTTCCTTGTCAGTCAATAATCTGTCCACTAATTATCCTACGCACTGTTCGTTACTTGTCAGTCAACGATCTGTAAACTATTTGTCCTACGTGCTGTTCGTTTGTTGTTGGTCAACAGTCTGTCCACTAATTATCCTAAGCACTGTTCGTTTCTTCAGTCAACAATCTGTCCACTAATAATCCTACGCACTGTTCGTTTCTTGTCAGTCAACAATTTGTTTACTCAGTATCCTACGACAGCAGTTCGTTCCTTGTCAGTAATCAATCTGTCCACTAATTATCCTAAGCACAGTTCGTTCCTTGTCAGTAAGCAATCTGTCCACTAATTATCCTACGCACTGTTCGTTTCTTGTCAGTCAGCAATTTGTTAACTCAGTATCCTACGCACAGTTCGTTCTTTCAGTCAACAATCTGTCCACTAATTATCCTACGCAGTGTTTCGTTTCTTGTCAGTAAGCAATCTGTCTACTAATTATCCTACGGACTGTTCGTTTCTTGTCAGTCAACAATTTGTTAAGTCAGTATTCTACACACAGTTCGTTCCTTGTCAGTAAGCAATCTGTCCACTAATTATCCTACGGACTGTTCGTTTCTTGTCAGTCAGCAATTTGTTAACTCAGTATTCTACGCACTGTTCGTTCCTTGTCAGTCAACAATGTGTCCACTAATTATCCTACGCACTGTTCGTTTCTTGTCAGTCAACAATTTGTTTACTCAGTATCCTACGCCAGTTTGTTCCTTGTCAGTCAACAATCTGTCCACTAATTATCCTACGGACTGTTCGTTTCTTGTCAGTCAGCAATTTGTTAACTCAGTATTCTACGCACAGTTCGTTCCTTGTCAGTCAACAATGTGTCCACTAATTATCCCTCGCACTGTTCGTTTTTGTCAGTCAGCAATTTGTTTACTCAGATTTTATGCACAGTTCGTTTCTTGTCAGTCAACAATCTGTCCACTAATTATCTTACTGTTCGTTCCTTGTCAGTCAACGATCAGTCCACTAATTTTCCTTCGCACTGTTCGTTTCTTGTCAGTCAACAATCTGTTTCTAAGTATCCTACGCACTGTTCGTTTCTTGTCATTTAACAATGTATCCACTTATTATTCTTCGCACTGTTCGTTTCTTGTCAGTCAACAATCTGTCCACTAATTATCCTACGCACTGTTCGTTTCTTGTCAGTCAACAATTTGTTTACTCAGTATCCTACGCACAGTTCGTTCCTTGTCAGTAAGCAATCTGTCCACTAATTATCCTACGCACTGTTCGTTTCTTGTCAGTCAGCAATTTGTTAACTCAGTATTCTACGCACAGTTCGTTCCTTGTCAGTAACAATCTGTCCACTAATTATCCTACGCACTGTTCGTTTCTTGTCAGTCAGCAATTTGTTAACTCAGTATTCTACGCACTGTTCGTTCCTTGTCAGTGAACAATGTGTCCACTAATTATCCTACGCACTGTTCGTTTCTTGTCAGTCAACATTTGTTTACTCAGTATCCACGCACAGTTGTTCCTTGTCAGTTAACAATCTGTCCACTAATTATCCTACGGACTGTTCGTTTCTTGTCAGTCAGCAATTTGTTAACTTAGTATTCTACGCACAGTTCGTTCCTTGTCAGTCAACAATGTGTCCACTATTATCCCACGCACTGTTCGTTTTTTGTTTAGTCAGCAATTTGTTTACTCAGTATCCTACGCACAGTTCGTTTCTTCTCAGTCAACAATCTGTCCACTATTATCTGACGTACTGTTCGTTCCTTGTCAGTCAACGATCTGTCCACTAATTTTCCTTCGCACTGTTCGTTTCTTGTCAGTCAACAATCTGTTTACTAAGTATCCTACGCACTGTTCGTTCTTGTCATTTAACAATGTATCCACTTATTATTCTTCGCACTGTTCGTTTTCTTGTCAGTCAATATTTGTTACTCAGTATCCTACGCACAGTTCGTTCCTTGTCAGTAAGCAATCTGTCCACTAATTATCCTACGCACTGTTCGTTTCTTGTCAGTCAACAATTTGTTTACTCAGTATCCTACGCACAGTTCGTTCCTTGTCAGTAAGCAATCTGTCCACTAATTATCCTACGCACTGTGTCGTTTCTTGTCAGTCACAATTTGTTTACTCAGTATCCTACGCACAGTTCGTTCCTTGTCAGTAAGCAATCTGTCCACTAATTATCCTACGCACTGTTCGTTTCTTGCCAGTAAGCAATCTGTCCACTAATTATCCTACGCACTGTCCGTTCTTGTCAGTCAACATTTGTTTACTCAGTATCTACGCACAGTTCGTTCCTTGTCAGTAAGCAATCTGTCCACTAATTATCCTACGCCTGTTCGTTTCTTGTCAGTCAGCAATTTGTTAACTCAGTATTCTACGCACTGTTCGTTCCTCGTCAGTAAGCAATCTGTCCACTAATTATCCTACGCACTGTTCGTTACTTGTCAGTCAACAATCTGTCCACTAATTACCACGCACTGTTCGTTATTGTCAGTCAACAATCTGTCCACTAATTATCCTACGTACTGTTCGTTTCTTGTCAGTCGACGATCTGTCCACTAATTATCCTAAGCACTGTTTGTTTCTTGTCAGTCAACAATCTGTCCACTAATTATCCTAAGCAATGTTCGTTACTTGTCAGTCAACAATCTGTCCACTAATTATCCTACGCACTGTTTGTTTCTTATCAGTCAACAATCTGTTTTTTCCAATTATCCTACGCACTGTTTGTTCTTGTCAGTCAACAATCTGTCCACTATTTGTCCTACGTGCGTTCGTTTCTTGTCAGTCAACAATCTGTCCACTAATTATCCTACGCACTGTTTGTTTCTTATCAGTCAACTGTTTTTCCAATTATCCTACGCACTGTTTGTTTCTTGTCAGTCAACAATCTGTCCACTATTTGTCCTACGTGCTGTTCGTTTCTTGTAAGTCAACAATCTGTCCACTAATTATCCTACGCAATGTTTGTTTCTTATCAGTTAACAATCTGTTTTTCCAATTATCCTACGAACTGTTCGTTACTGTCAGTCAACAATCTGTCCACTAATTATCCTACGCACTGTTCGTTTCTTGTCAGTCAACAATCTGTCCACTTATTATCCTACGCACTGTTTGTTTCTTGTCAGTTAACAATCTGTGCACTAATTATCCTACGTACTGTTCGTTTCTTGTCAGTCAACAATTTGTTAACTCAGTATCCTACGCACAGTTCGTTCCTTGTCAGTCAATAATCTGTCCACTAATTATCCTACGCACTGTTCGTGACTTGTCAGTCACGATCTGTAAACTATTTTCCTACGTGCTGTTCGTTTGTTGTTGGTCAACAGTCTGTCCACTAATTATCCTAAGCACTGTTCGTTTCTTGTCAGTCAACAATCTGTCCACTAATAATCCTACGCACTGTTCGTTTCTTGTCAGTCAACAATTTGTTTACTCAGTATCCTACGCACAGTTCGTTCCTTGTCAGTAATCAATCTGTCCACTAATTATCCTAAGCACAGTTCGTTCCTTGTCAGTAAGCAATCTGTCCACTAATTATCCTACGCACTGTTCGTTTCTTGTCAGTCAGCAATTTGTTAACTCAGTATCCTACGCACAGTTCGTTCTTTGTCAGTCAACAATCTGTCCACTAATTATCCTACGCACTGTTCGTTTCTTGTCAGTAAGCAATCTGTCTACTAATTATCCTACGACTGTTCGTTTCTTGTCAGTCAACAATTTGTTAAGTCAGTATTCTACACACAGTTCGTTCCTTGTCAGTAAGCAATCTGTCCACTAATTATCCTACGCACTGTTCGTTTCTTGTCAGTCAGCAATTTGTTAACTCAGTATTCTACGCACTGTTCGTTCCTTGTCAGTCAACAATGTGTCCACTAATTATCCTATGCACTGTTCGTTTCTTGTCAGTCAACAATTTGTTTACTCAGTATCCTACGCACAGTTTGTTCCTTGTCAGTCAACAATCTGTCCACTAATTATCCTACGGACTGTTCGTTTCTTGTCAGTCAGCAATTTGTTAACTCAGTATTCTACGCACAGTTCGTTCCTTGTCAGTCAACAATGTGTCCACTAATTATCCCTCGCACTGTTCGTTTTTGTCAGTCAGCAATTTGTTTACTCAGAATTTATGCACAGTTCGTTTCTTGTCAGTCAACAATCTGTCCACTAATTATCTTACGTACTGTTCGTTCCTTGTCAGTCAACGATCAGTCCACTAATTTTCCTTCGCACTGTTCGTTTCTTGTCAGTCAACAATCTGTTTACTAGTAATCCTACGCACTGTTCGTTTCTTGTCATTTAACAATGTATCCACTTATTATTCTTCGCACTGTTCGTTCTTGTCAGTCAACAATCTGTCCACTAATTATCCTACGCACTGTTCGTTTCTTGTCAGTCAACAATTTGTTTACTCAGTATCCTACGCACAGTTCGTTCCTTGTCAGTAAGCAATCTGTCCACTAATTATCCTACGCACTGTTCGTTTCTTGTCAGTCAGCAATTTGTTAACTCAGTATTCTACACACAGTTCGTTCCTTGTCAGTCAACAATCTGTCCCTAATTATCCTACGCACTGTTCGTTTCTTGTCAGTCAGCAATTTGTTAACTCAGTATTCTACGCACTGTTCGTTCCTTGTCAGTGAACAATGTGTCCACTAATTATCCTACGCACTGTTCGTTTCTTGTCAGTCAACAATTTGTTTACTCAGTATCCAACGCACAGTTTGTTCCTTGTCAGTTAACAATCTGTCCACTAATTATCCTACGGACTGTTCGTTTCTTGTCAGTCAGCAATTTGTTAACTTAGTATTCTACGCACAGTTCGTTCCTTGTCAGTCAACAATGTGTCCACTAATTATCCCACGCACTGTTCGTTTTTTGTTAGTCAGCAATTTGTTTACTCAGTATCCTACGCACAGTTCGTTTCTTCTCAGTCAACAATCTGTCCACTAATTATCTTACGTACTGTTCGTTCCTTGTCAGTCAACGATCTGTCCACTAATTTTCCTTCGCACTGTTCGTTTCTTGTCAGTCAACAATCTGTTTACTAAGTATCCTACGCACTGTTCGTTTCTTGTCATTTAACAATGTATCCACTTATTATTCTTCGCACTGTTCGTTTCTTGTCAGTCAATAATTTGTTTACTCAGTATCCTACGCACAGTTCGTTCCTTGTCAGTAAGCAATCTGTCCACTAATTATCCTACGCACTGTTCGTTTCTTGTCAGTCAACAATTTGTTTACTCAGTATCCTACGCACAGTTCGTTCCTTGTCAGTAAGCAATCTGTCCACTAATTATCCTACGCACTGTTCGTTTCTTGTCAGTCAACAATTTGTTTACTCAGTATCCTACGCACAGTTCGTTCCTTGTCAGTAAGCAATCTGTCCACTAATTATCCTACGCACTGTTCGTTTCTTGCCAGTAAGCAATCTGTCCACTAATTATCCTACGCACTGTCCGTTTCTTGTCAGTCAACAATTTGTTTACTCAGTATCCTACGCACAGTTTCGTTCCTTGTCAGTAAGCAATCTGTCCACTAATTATCCTACGCACTGTTCGTTTCTTGTCAGTCAGCAATTTGTTACTCAGTATCTACGCACTGTTCGTTCCTCGTCAGTAAGCAATCTGTCCACTAATTATCCTACGCACTGTTCGTTACTTGTCAGTCAACAATCTGTCCACTAATTATCCTACGCACTGTTCGTTACTTGTCAGTCAACAATCTGTCCACTAATTATCCTACGTACTGTTCGTTTCTGTCAGTCGACGATCTGTCCACTAATTATCCTAAGCACTGTTTGTTTCTTGTCAGTCAACAATCTGTCCACTAATTATCCTAAGCAATGTTCGTTACTTGTCAGTCAACAATCTGTCCACTAATTATCCTACGCACTGTTTGTTTCTTATCAGTCAACAATCTGTTTTTCCAATTATCCTACGCACTGTTTGTTTCTTGTCAGTCAACAATCTGTCCACTATTTGTCCTACGTGCTGTTCGTTTCTTGTCAGTCAACAATCTGTCCACTAATTATCCTACGCACTGTTTGTTTCTTATCAGTCAACAATCTGTTTTTCCAATTATCCTACGCACTGTTTGTTTCTTGTCAGTCAACAATCTGTCCACTATTTGTCCTACGTGCTGTTCGTTTCTTGTAAGTCACAATCTGTCCACTAATTATCCTACGCACTGTTTGTTTCTTATCAGTTAACAATCTGTTTTTCCATTATCCTACGAACTGTTCGTTACTGTCAGTCAACAATCTGTCCACTATCATCCTACGCACTGTTTGTTTCTTCAGTCAACAATCTGTCACTAATTATCCTACGCTGTTCGTTTCTTGTCAGTCAACAATTTGTTAACTCAGTATCCTACGCACAGTTCGTTCCTTGTCAGTCAATAATCTGTCCACTAATTATCCTACGCACTGTTCGTTACTTGTCAGTCAACGATCTGTAAACTATTTGTCCTACGTGCTGTTCGTTTGTTGTTGGTCAACAGTCTGTCCACTAATTATCCTACGCACTGTTCGTTTCTTGTCAGTCAACAATCTGTCCACTAATAATCCTACGCACTGTTCGTTTCTTGTCAGTCAACAATTTGTTTACTCAGTATCCTACGCACAGTTCGTTCCTTGTCAGTAATCATCTGTCCACTAATTATCCTAAGCACAGTTCGTTCCTTGTCAGTAAGCAATCTGTCCACTAATTATCCTACGCACTGTTCGTTTCTTGTCAGTCAGCAATTTGTTAACTCAGTATCCTACGCACAGTTCGTTCCTTGTCAGTCAACAATCTGTCCACTAATTATCCTACGCACTGTTCGTTTCTTGTCAGTAAGCAATCTGTCTACTAATTATCCTACGGACTGTTCGTTTCTTGTCAGTCAACAATTTGTTAACTCAGTATTCTACACACAGTTCGTTCCTTGTCAGTAAGCAATCTGTCCACTAATTATCCTACGCACTGTTCGTTTCTTGTCAGTCAGCAATTTGTTAACTCAGTATTCTACGCACTGTTCGTTCCTTGTCAGTCAACAATGTGTCCACTAATTATCCTACGCACTGTTCGTTTCTTGTCAGTCAACAATTTGTTTACTCAGTATCCTACGCACAGTTTGTTCCTTGTCAGTCAACAATCTGTCCACTAATTATCCTACGGACTGTTCGTTTCTTGTCAGTCAGCAATTTGTTAACTCAGTATTCTACGCACAGTTCGTTCCTTGTCAGTCAACAATGTGTCCACTAATTATCCCTCGCACTGTTCGTTTTTTGTCAGTCAGCAATTTGTTTACTCAGAATTTTATGCACAGTTCGTTTCTTGTCAGTCAACAATCTGTCCACTAATTATCTTACGTACTGTTCGTTCCTTGTCAGTCAACGATCAGTCCACTAATTTTCCTTCGCACTGTTCGTTTCTTGTCAGTCAACAATCTGTTTACTAAGTATCCTACGCACTGTTCGTTTCTTGTCATTTAACAATGTATCCACTTATTATTCTTCGCACTGTTCGTTTCTTGTCAGTCAACAATCTGTCCACTAATTATCCTACGCACTGTTCGTTTCTTGTCAGTCAACAATTTGTTTACTCAGTATCCTACGCACAGTTCGTTCCTTGTCAGTAAGCAATCTGTCCACTAATTATCCTACGCACTGTTCGTTTCTTGTCAGTCAGCAATTTGTTAACTCAGTATTCTACGCACAGTTCGTTCCTTGTCAGTAAGCAATCTGTCCACTAATTATCCTACGCACTGTTCGTTTCTTGTCAGTCAGCAATTTGTTAACTCAGTATTCTACGCACTGTTCGTTCCTTGTCAGTCAACAATGTGTCCACTAATTATCCTACGCACTGTTCGTTTCTTGTCAGTCAACAATTTGTTTACTCAGTATCCTACGCACAGTTTGTTCCTTGTCAGTTAACAATCTGTCCACTAATTATCCTACTGTTCGTTTCTTGTCAGTCAGCAATTTGTTAACTCAGTATTCTACGCACAGTTCGTTCCTTGTCAGCAATCTGTCCACTAATTATCCTACGCACTGTTCGTTTCTTGTCAGTCAGCAATTTGTTAACTCAGTATTCTACGCACAGTTAGTTCTTCGTCAGTAGCAATCTGTCCACTAATTATCCTACGCACTGTTCGTTTCTTGTCAGTCAGCAATTTGTTAACTCAGTATTCTACGCACAGTTCGTTCCTTGTCAGTAAGCAATCTGTCCACTAATTATCCTACGCACTGTTCGTTTCTTGTCAGTCAGCAATTTGTTAACTCAGTATTCTACACACAGTTCGTTCCTTGTCAGTCAACAATCTGTCCACTAATTATCCTACGCACTGTTCGTTTCTTGTCAGTCAGCAATTGTTAACTCAGTATTCTACGCACTGTTCGTTCCTTGTCAGTGAACAATGTGTCCACTAATTATCCTACGCACTGTTCGTTTCTTGTCAGTCAACAATTTGTTTACTCAGTATCCAACGCACAGTTGTTCCTTGTCATTAACAATCTGTCCACTAATTATCCTACGGACTGTTCGTTTCTTGTCAGTCAGCAATTTGTTAACTTAGTATTCTACGCACAGTTCGTTCCTTGTCAGTCAACAATGTGTCCACTAATTATCCCACGCACTGTTCGTTTTTTGTTAGTCAGCAATTTGTTTACTCAGTATCCTACGCACAGTTCGTTTCTTCTCAGTCAACAATCTGTCCACTAATTATCTACGTACTGTTCGTTCCTTGTCAGTCAACGATCTGTCCACTAATTTTCCTTCGCACTGTTCGTTTCTTGTCAGTCAACAATCTGTTTACTAAGTATCCTACGCACTGTTCGTTTCTTGTCATTTAACAATGTATCCACTTATTATTCTTCGCACTGTTCGTTTCTTGTCAGTCAATAATTTGTTTACTCAGTATCCTACGCACAGTTCGTTCCTTGTCAGTAAGCAATCTGTCCACTAATTATCCTACGCACTGTTCGTTTCTTGTCAGTCAACAATTTGTTTTACTCAGTATCCTACGCACAGTTCGTTCCTTGTCAGTAAGCAATCTGTCCACTAATTATCCTACGCACTGTTCGTTTCTTGTCAGTCAACAATTTGTTTACTCAGTATCCTACGCACAGTTCGTTCCTTGTCAGTAAGCAATCTGTCCACTAATTATCCTACGCACTGTTCGTTTCTTGCCAGTAAGCAATCTGTCCACTAATTATCCTACGCACTGTCCGTTTCTTGTCAGTCAACAATTTGTTTACTCAGTATCCTACGCACAGTTCGTTCCTTGTCAGTAAGCAATCTGTCCACTAATTATCCTACGCACTGTTCGTTTCTTGTCAGTCAGCAATTTGTTAACTCAGTATTCTACGCACTGTTCGTTCCTCGTCAGTAAGCAATCTGTCCACTAATTATCCTACGCACTGTTCGTTACTTGTCAGTCACAATCTGTCCACTAATTATCCTACGCACTGTTCGTTACTTGTCATCAACAATCTGTCCACTAATTATCCTACGTACTGTTCGTTTCTTGTCAGTCGACGATCTGTCCACTAATTATCCTAAGCACTGTTTGTTTCTTGTCAGTCAACAATCTGTCCACTAATTATCCTAAGCAATGTTCGTTACTTGTCAGTCAACAATCTGTCCACTAATTATCCTACGGACTGTTTCGTTTCTTATCAGTCAACAATCTGTTTTTCCAAATTATCCTACGCACTGTTTGTTTCTTGTCAGTCAACAATCTGTCCACTATTTGTCCTACGTGCATGTTCGTTACTTGTCAGTCAACAATCTGTCCACTAATTATCCTACGCACTGTTTGTTTCTTATCAGTCAACATCTGTTTATTCCAATTATTCTACGCACTGTTTGTTTCTTGTCAGTCAACAATCTGTCCACTATTTGTCCTACGTGCTGTTCGTTTCTTGTAAGTCAACAATCTGTCCACTAATTATCCTACGCACTGTTTGTTTCTTATCAGTCAACAATCTGTTTTTCCAATTATCCTACGAACTGTTCGTTACTGTCAGTCAACAATCTGTCCACTAATCATCCTACGCACTGTTTGTTTCTTCAGTCAACAATCTGTCCACTAATTATCCTACGCACTGTTCGTTTCTTGTCAGTCAACAATCTGTCCACTTATTATCCTACGCACTGTTTGTTTCTTGTCAGTTAACAATCTGTGCACTAATTATCCTACGTACTGTTCGTTTCTTGTCAGTCAACAATTTGTTAACTCAGTATCCTACGCACAGTTCGTTCCTTGTCAGTCAATAATCTGTCCACTAATTATCCTACGCACTGTTCGTTACTTGTCAGTCAACGATCTGTAAACTATTTGTCCTACGTGCTGTTCGTTGTTGTTGGTCAACAGTCTGTCCACTAATTATCCTACGCACTGTTCGTTTCTTGTCAGTCAACAATCTGTCCACTAATAATCTACGCACTGTTCGTTTCTTGTCAGTCAACAATTTGTTTTACTCAGTATCCTACGCACAGTTCGTTCCTTGTCAGTAATCAATCTGTCCACTAATTATCCTAAGCACAGTTCGTTCCTTGTCAGTAAGCAATCTGTCCACTAATTATCCTACGCACTGTTCGTTTCTTGTCAGTCAGCAATTTGTTAACTCAGTATCCTACGCACAGTTCGTTCCTTGTCAGTCAACAATCTGTCCACTAATTATCCTACGCACTGTTCGTTTCTTGTCAGTAAGCAATCTGTCTACTAATTATCCTACGGACTGTTCGTTTCTTGTCAGTCAACAATTTGTTAACTCAGTATTCTACACACAGTTCGTTCCTTGTCAGTAAGCAATCTGTCCACTAATTATCCTACGCACTGTTCGTTTCTTGTCAGTCAGCAATTTGTTAACTCAGTATTCTACGCACTGTTCGTTCCTTGTCAGTCAACAATGTGTCCACTAATTATCCTACGCACTGTTCGTTTCTTGTCAGTCAACAATTTGTTTACTCAGTATCCTACGCACAGTTTTGTTCCTTGTCAGTCAACAATCTGTCCACTAATTATCCTACGGACTGTTCGTTTCTTGTCAGTCAGCAATTTGTTAACTCAGTATTCTACGCACAGTTCGTTCCTTGTCAGTCAACAATGTGTCCACTAATTATCCCTCGCACTGTTCAGTTTTTTGTCAGTCAGCAATTTGTTTACTCAGAATTTTATGCACAGTTCGTTTCTTGTCAGTCAACAATCTGTCCACTAATTATCTTACGTACTGTTCGTTCCTTGTCAGTCAACGATCAGTCCACTAATTTTCCTTCGCACTGTTCGTTTCTTGTCAGTCAACAATCTGTTTACTAAGTATCCTACGCACTGTTCGTTTCTCTGTCATTTAACAATGTATCCACTTATTATTCTTCGCACTGTTCGTTTCTTGTCAGTCAACAATCTGTCCACTAATTATCCTACGCACTGTTCGTTTCTTGTCAGTCAACAATTTGTTTACTCAGTATCCTACGCACAGTTCGTTCCTTGTCAGTAAGCAATCTGTCCACTAATTATCCTACGCACTGTTCGTTTCTTGTCAGTCAGCAATTTGTTAACTCAGTATTCTACGCACAGTTCGTTCCTTGTCAGTAAGCAATCTGTCCACTAATTATCCTACGCACTGTTCGTTTCTTGTCAGTCAGCAATTTGTTAACTCAGTATTCTACGCACTGTTCGTTCCTTGTCAGTCAACAATGTGTACACTAATTATCCTACGCACTGTTCGTTTCTTGTCAGTCAACAATTTGTTTACTCAGTATCCTACGCACAGTTTGTTCCTTGTCAGTTAACAATCTGTCCACTAATTATCCTACGGACTGTTCGTTCTTGTCAGTCAACAATCTGTCCACTAGTAATCCTACGCACTGTTCGTTTCTTGTCAGTCAACAATTTGTTTACTCAGTATCCTACGCACAGTTCGTTCCTTGTCAGTAATCAATCTGTCCACTAATTATCCCTAAGCACAGTTCGTTCCTTGTCAGTAAGCAATCTGTCCACTAATTATCCTACGCACTGTTCGTTTTCTTGTCAGTCAGCAATTTTGTTAACTCAGTATCCTACGCACAGTTCGTTCCTTGTCAGTCAACAATCTGTCCACTAATTATCCTACGCACTGTTCGTTTTCTTGTCAGTACGCAATCTGTCTACTAATTATCCTACGGACTGTTCGTTTCTTGTCAGTCAACAATTTGTTAACTCAGTATCTACACACAGTTCGTTCCTTGTCAGTAAGCAATCTGTCCACTAATTATCCTACGCACTGTTCGTTTCTTGTCAGTCAGCAATTTGTTAACTCAGTATTCTACGCACTGTTCGTTCCTTGTCAGTCAACAATGTGTCCACTAATTATCCTACGCACTGTTCGTTTCTTGTCAGTCAACAATTGTTTACTCAGTATCCTACGCACAGTTGTTCCTTGTCAGTCAACAATCTGTCCACTAATTATCCTACGGACTGTTCGTTCTTGTCAGTCGACGATCTGTCCACTAATTATCCTAAGCCATGTTTGTTTCTTGTCAGTCAACAATCTGTCCACTAATTATCCTAAGCAATGTTCGTACTTGTCAGTCAACAATCTGTCCACTAATTATCCTACGCACTGTTTGTTTTCTATCAGTCAACAATCTGTTTTTCCAATTATCCTACGCACTGTTTGTTTCTTGTCAGTCAACAATCTGTCCACTATTTGTCCTACGTGCTGTTCCTTTCATGTAAGTCAACAATCTGTCAACTAATTATCCTACGCACTGTTTTGTTCTTATCAGTCAACAATCTGTTTTTCCAATTATCCTACGAACTGTTCGTACTGTCAGTCAACAATCTGTCCACTAATCATCCTACGCACTGTTTGTTTCTTCAGTCAACAATCTGTCCACTAATTATCCTACGCACTGTTCGTTTCTTGTCAGTCAACAATCTGTCCACTTATATCCTACGCACTGTTTGTTTCTTGTCAGTTAACAATCTGTGCACTAATATCCTACGTACTGTTCGTTTCTTGTCAGTCAACAATTTGTTAACTCAGTATCCTACGCACAGTTCGTTCCTGTCAGTCAATAATCTGCCCAACTAATTATCCTACGCACTGTTCGTACTTGTCAGTCAACGATCTGTAAACTATTTGTCCTACGTGCTGTTCGTTGTTGTTGGTCAACAGTCTGTCCACTAATTATCCTACGCACTGTTCGTTTCTTGTCAGTCAACAATCTGTCCACTAATAATCCTACGCACTGTTCGTTTCTTGTCAGTCAACAATTTGTTTACTCAGTATCCTACGCACAGTTCGTTCCTTGTCAGTAATCAATCTGTCCACTAATTATCCTAAGCACAGTTCGTTCCTTGTCAGTAAGCAATCTGTCCACTAATTATCCTACGCACTGTTCGTTTCTTGTCAGTCAGCAATTTGTTAAACTCAGTATCCTACGCACAGTTCGTTCCTTGTCAGTCAACAATCTGTCCACTAATTATCCTACGCACTGTTCGTTTCTTGTCAGTAAGCAATCTGTCTACTAATTATCCTACGGACTGTTCGTTTCTTGTCAGTCAACAATTTGTTAACTCAGTATTCTACACACAGTTCGTTCCTTGTCAGTAAGCAATCTGTCCACTAATTATCCTACGCACTGTTCGTTTCTTGTCAGTCAGCAATTTGTTAACTCAGTATTCTACGCACTGTTCGTTCCTTGTCAGTCAACAATGTGTCCACTAATTATCCTACGCACTGTTCGTTTCTTGTCAGTCAACAATTTGTTTACTCAGTATCCTACGCACAGTTTGTTCCTTGTCAGTCAACAATCTGTCCACTAATTATCCTACGGACTGTTCGTTTCTTGTCAGTCAGCAATTTGTTAACTCAGTATTCTACGCACAGTTCGTTCCTTGTCAGTCAACAATGTGTCCACTAATTATCCCTCGCACTGTTCGTTTTTTGTCAGTCAGCAATTTGTTTACTCAGAATTTTATGCACAGTTCGTTTCTTGTCAGTCAACAATCTGTCCACTAATTATCTTACGTACTGTTCGTTCCTTGTCAGTCAACGATAAGTCCACTAATTTTCCTTCGCACTGTTCGTTTCTTGTCAGTCAACAATCTGTTTACTAAGTATCCTACGCACTGTTCGTTTCTCTTCATTTAACAATGTATCCACTTATTATTCTTTGCACTGTTCGTTTCTTGTCAGTCAACAATCTGTCCACTAATTATCCTACGCACTGTTCGTTTCTTGTCAGTCAACAATTTGTTTACTCAGTATCCTACGCACAGTTCGTTCCTTGTCAGTAAGCAATCTGTCCACTAATTATCCTACGCACTGTTTGTTTCTTGTCAGTCAGCAATTTGTTAACTCAGTATTCTACGCACAGTTCGTTCCTTGTCAGTAAGCAATCTGTCCACTAATTATCCTACGCACTGTTCGTTTCTTGTCAGTCAGCAATTTGTTAACTCAGTATTCTACGCACTGTTCGTTCCTTGTCAGCCAACAATGTGTCCACTAATTATCCTACGCACTGTTCGTTTCTTGTCAGTCAACAATTTGTTTACTCAGTATCCTACGCACAGTTTGTTCCTTGTCAGTTAACAATCTGTCCACTAATTATCCTACGGACTGTTCGTTTCTTGTCAGTCAGCAATTTGTTAACTTAGTATTCTACGCACAGTTCGTTCCTTGTCAGTCAACAATGTGTCCACTAATTATGCCACGCACTGTTCGTTTTTTGTTAGTCAGCAATTGGTTTACTCAGTATCCTACGCACAGTTCGTTTCTTCTCAGTCAACAATCTGTCCACTAATTATCTTACGTACTGTTCGTTCCTTGTCAGTCAACGATCTGTCCACTAATTTTCCTTCGCACTGTTCGTTTCTTGTCAGTCAACAATCTGTTTACTAAGTTTCCTACGCACTGTTCGTTTCTTGTCATTAAACAATGTATCGACTTATTATTCTTCGCACTGTTCGTTACTTGTCAGTCAACAATCTGTCCACTAATTATCCTACGCACTGTTCGTTTCTTGTCAGTAAGCAATCTGTCTACTAATTATCCTACGGACTGTTCGTTTCTTGTCAGTCAACAATTTGTTAACTCAGTATTCTACACACAGTTCGTTCCTTGTCAGTAAGCAATCTGTCCACTAATTATCCTACGCACTGTTCGTTTCTTGTCAGTCAGCAATTTGTTAACTCAGTATTCTACGCACTGTTCGTTCCTTGTCAGTCAACAATGTGTCCACTAATTATCCTACGCACTGTTCGTTTCTTGTCAGTCAACAATTTGTTTACTCAGTATCCTACGCACAGTTTGTTCCTTGTCAGTCAACAATCTGTCCACTAATTATCCTACGGACTGTTCGTTTCTTGTCAGTCAGCAATTTGTTAACTCAGTATTCTACGCACAGTTCGTTCCTTGTCAGTCAACAATGTGTCCACTAATTATCCCTCGCACTGTTCGTTTTTTGTCAGTCAGCAATTTGTTTACTCAGAATTTTATGCACAGTTCGTTTCTTGTCAGTCAACAATCTGTCCACTAATTATCTTACGTACTGTTCGTTCCTTGTCAGTCAACGATCAGTCCACTAATTTTCCTTCGCACTGTTCGTTTCTTGTCAGTCAACAATCTGTTTACTAAGTATCCTACGCACTGTTCGTTTCTTGTCATTTAACAATGTATCCACTTATTATTCTTCGCACTGTTCGTTTCTTGTCAGTCAACAATCTGTCCACTAATTATCCTACGCACTGTTCGTTTCTTGTCAGTCAGCAATTTGTTAACTCAGTATTCTACGCACAGTTCGTTCCTTGTCAGTAAGCAATCTGTCCACTAATTATCCTACGCACTGTTCGTTTCTTGTCAGTCAGCAATTTGTTAACTCAGTATTCTACGCACAGTTCGTTCCTTGTCAGTAAGCA
This sequence comes from Tegillarca granosa, assembly GCA_029721355.1. Taxonomy (NCBI): domain Eukaryota; kingdom Metazoa; phylum Mollusca; class Bivalvia; order Arcoida; family Arcidae; genus Tegillarca; species Tegillarca granosa. The sequence continues at coordinate 36,275,083 of CM056606.1, read as the reverse complement.
ATCTGTCCACTAATTATCCTACGCACAGTTCGTTTCTTCTCAGTCAACAATCTGTCCACTAATTATCTTACGTACTGTTCGTTCCTTGTCAGTCAACGATCTGTCCACTTATTTTCCTTCGCACTGTTCGTTTCTTGTCAGTCAACAATCTGTCCACTTATTATCCTACGCACTGTTTGTTTCTTGTCAGTTAACAATCTGTGCACTAATTATCCTACGTACTGTTCGTTTCTTGTCAGTCAACAATTTGTTTACTCAGTATCCTACGCACAGTTTGTTTCTTGTCAGTCAACAATCTGTCCACTAATTATCCTACGCACTGTTCGTTTCTTGTCAGTCAACAATCTGTCCACTTATTATCCTACGCACTGTTTGTTTCTTGTCAGTTAACAATCTGTGCACTAATTATCCTACGCACTGTTCGTTTCTTGTCAGTCAACAATTTGTTTACTCAGTATCCTACGCACAGTTTGTTCCTTGTCAGTTAACAATCTGTCCACTAATTATCCTATGGACTGTTCGTTTCTTGTCAGTCAGCAATTTGTTAACTTAGTATTCTACGCACAGTTCGTTCCTTGTCAGTCAACAATGTGTCCACTAATTATCCCACGCACTGTTCGTTTTTTGTTAGTCAGCAATTGGTTTACTCAGTATCCTACGCACAGTTCGTTTCTTCTCAGTCAACAATCTGTCCACTAATTATCTTACTTACTGTTCGTTCCTTGTCAGTCAACGATCTGTCCACTAATTTTCCTTCGCACTGTTCGTTTCTTGTCAGTCAACAATCTGTTTACTAAGTATCCTACGCACTGTTCGTTTCTTGTCATTTAACAATGTATCCACTTATTATTCTTCGCACTGTTCGTTACTTGTCAGTCGACAATCTGTCCACTAATTATCCTACGCACTGTTCGTTTCTTGTCAGTAAGCAATCTGTCTACTAATTATCCTACGGACTGTTTGTTTCTTGTCAGTCAACAATTTGTTAACTCAGTATTCTACACACAGTTCGTTCCTTGTCAGTAAGCAATCTGTCCACTAATTATCCTACGCACTGTTCGTTTCTTGTCAGTCAGCAATTTGTTAACTCAGTATTCTACGCACTGTTCGTTCCTTGTCAGTCAACAATGTGTCCACTAATTATCCTACGCACTGTTCGTTTCTTGTCAGTCAACAATTTGTTTACTCAGTATCCTACGCAGAGTTTGTTCCTTGTCAGTCAACAATCTGTCCACTAATTATCCTACGGACTGTTCGTTTCTTGTCAGTCAGCAATTTGTTAACTCAGTATTCTACGCACAGTTCGTTCCTTGTCAGTCAACAATGTGTCCACTAATTATCCCTCGCACTGTTCGTTTTTTGTCAGTCAGCAATTTGTTTACTCAGAATTTTATGCACAGTTCGTTTCTTGTCAGTCAACAATCTGTTTACTAATTATCTTACGTACTGTTCGTTCCTTGTCAGTCAACGATCAGTCCACTAATTTTCCTTCGCACTGTTCGTTTCTTGTCAGTCAACAATCTGTTTACTAAGTATCCTACGCACTGTTCGTTTCTTGTCATTTAACAATGTATCCACTTATTATTCTTCGCACTGTTCGTTTCTTGTCAGTCAACAATCTGTCCACTAATTATCCTACGCACTGTTCGTTTCTTGTCAGTCAGCAATTTGTTAACTCAGTATTCTACGCACAGTTCGTTCCTTGTCAGTAAGCAATCTGTCCACTAATTATCCTACGCACTGTTCGTTTCTTGTCAGTCAGAATTTGTTAACTCAGTATTCTACGCACAGTTCGTTCCTTGTCAGTAAGCAATCTGTCCACTAATTATCCTACGCACAGTTCGTTTCTTCTCAGTCAACAATCTGTCCACTAATTATCTTACGTACTGTTCGTTCCTTGTCAGTCAACGATCTGTCCACTAATTTTCCTTCGCACTGTTCGTTTCTTGTCAGTCAACAATCTGTTTACTAAGTATCCTACGCACTGTTCGTTTCTTGTCATTTAACAATGTATCCACTTATTATTCTTCGCACTGTTCGTTACTTGTCAGTCAACAATCTGTCCACTAATTATCCTACGCACTGTTTGTTTCTTGTCAGTCAACAATCTATCCACTAATTATCTTACGTACTGTTCGTTCCTTGTCAGTCAACGATCTGTCCACTATTTATCCTACGCACTGTTCGTTTCTTGTCAGTCGACGATCTGTCCACTAATTACCCTAACCACTGTTCGTTCCTTGTCAGTCAACAATCTGTCCACTAATTATCCTACGCACTGTTCGTTACTTGTCAGTCAACAATCTGTCCACTAATTATCCTACGCACTGTTCGTTACTTGTCAGTCAACAATCTGTCCACTAATTATCCTACGCACTGTTCGTTACTTGTCAGTCAACAATCTGTCCACTAATTATCCTACGTACTGTTCGTTTCTTGTCAGTCGACGATCTGTCCACTAATTATCCTAAGCACTGTTTGTTTCTTGTCAGTCAACAATCTGTCCACTAATTATCCTAAGCAATGTTCGTTACTTGTCAGTCAACAATCTGTCCACTAATTATCCTACGCACTGTTTGTTTCTTATCAGTCAACAATCTGTTTTTCCAATTATCCTACGCACTGTTTGTTTCTTGTCAGTCAACAATCTGTCCACTATTTGTCCTACGTGCTGTTCGTTTCTTGTCAGTCAACAATCTGTCCACTAATTATCCTACGCACTGTTTGTTTCTTATCAGTCAACAATCTGTTTTTCCAATTATCCTACGCACTGTTTGTTTCTTTTCAGTCAACAATCTGTCCACTATTTGTCCTACGTGCTGTTCGTTTCTTGTAAGTCAACAATCTGTCCACTAATTATCCTACGCACTGTTTGTTTCTTATCAGTCAACAATCTGTTTTTCCAATTATCCTACGAACTGTTCGTTACTGTCAGTCAACAATCTATCCACTAATCATCCTACGCACTGTTTGTTTCTTCAGTCAACAATCTGTCCACTAATTATCCTACACACTGTTCGTTTCTTGTCAGTCAACAATCTGTCCACTTATTATCCTACGCACTGTTTGTTTCTTGTCAGTTAACAATCTGTGCACTAATTATCCTACGTACTGTTCGTTTCTTGTCAGTCAACAATTTGTTAACTCAGTATCCTACGCACAGTTCGTTCCTTGTCAGTCAATAATCTGTCCACTAATTATTCTACGCACTGTTCGTTACTTGTCAGTCAACGATCTGTAAACTATTTGTCCTACGTGCTGTTCGTTTGCTGTTGGTCAACAGTCTGTCCACTAATTATCCTAAGCACTGTTCGTTTCTTGTCAGTCAACAATCTGTCCACTAATAATCCTACGCACTGTTCGTTTCTTGTCAGTCAACAATTTGTTTACTCAGTATCCTACGCACAGTTCGTTCCTTGTTAGTAATCAATCTGTCCACTAATTATCCTAAGCACAGTTCGTTCCTTGTCAGTAAGCAATCTGTCCACTAATTATCCTACGCACTGTTCGTTTCTTGTCAGTCAGCAATTTGTTCACTCAGTATCCTACGCACAGTTCGTTCCTTGTCAGTCAACAATCTGTCCACTAATTATCCTACGCACTGTTCGTTTCTTGTCAGTAAGCAATCTGTCTACTAATTATCCTACGGACTGTTCGTTTCTTGTCAGTCAACAATTTGTTAACTCAGTATTCTACACACAGTTCGTTCCTTGTCAGTAAGCAATCTGTCCACTAATTATCCTACGCACTGTTCGTTTCTTGTCAGTCAGCAATTTGTTAACTCAGTATTCTACGCACTGTTCGTTCCTTGTCAGTCAACAATGTGTCCACTAATTATCCTACGCACTGTTTGTTTCTTGTCAGTCAACAATTTGTTTACTCAGTATCCTACGCACAGTTTGTTCCTTGTCAGTCAACAATCTGTCCACTAATTATCCTACGGACTGTTCGTTTCTTGTCAGTCAGCAATTTGTTAACTCAGTATTCTACGCACAGTTCGTTCCTTGTCAGTCAACAATGTGTCCACTAATTATCCCTCGCACTGTTCGTTTTTTGTCAGTCAGCAATTTGTTTACTCAGAATTTTATGCACAGTTCGTTTCTTGTCAGTCAACAATCTGTTTACTAATTATCTTACGTACTGTTCGTTCCTTGTCAGTCAACGATCAGTCCACTAATTTTCCTTCGCACTGTTCGTTTCTTGTCAGTCAACAATCTGTTTACTAAGTATCCTACGCACTGTTCGTTTCTTGTCATTTAACAATGTATCCACTTATTATTCTTCGCACTGTTCGTTTCTTGTCAGTCAACAATCTGTCCACTAATTATCCTACGCACTGTTCGTTTCTTGTCAGTCAACAATTTGTTTACTCAGTATCCTACGCACAGTTCGTTCCTTGTCAGTAAGCAATCTGTCCACTAATTATCCTACGCACTGTTCGTTTCTTGTCAGTCAGCAATTTGTTAACTCAGTATTCTACGCACAGTTCGTTCCTTGTCAGTAAGCAATCTGTCCACTAATTATCCTACGCACTGTTCGTTTCTTGTCAGTCAGCAATTTGTTAACTCAGTATTCTACGCACTGTTCGTTCCTTGTCAGTGAACAATGTGTCCACTAATTATCCTACGCACTGTTCGTTTCTTGTCAGTCAACAATTTGTTTACTCAGTATCCAACGCACAGTTTGTTCGTTGTCAGTTAACAATCTGTCCACTAATTATCCTACGGACTGTTCGTTTCTTGTCAGTCAGCAATTTGTTAACTTAGTATTCTACGCACAGTTCGTTCCTTGTCAGTCAACAATGTGTCCACTAATTATCCCACGCACTGTTCGTTTTTTGTTAGTCAGCAATTTGTTTACTCAGTATCCTACGCACAGTTCGTTTCTTCTCAGTCAACAATCTGTCCACTAATTATCTTACGTACTGTTCGTTCCTTGTCAGTCAACGATCTGTCCACTTATTATCCTACGCACTGTTTGTTTCTTGTCAGTTAACAATCTGTGCACTAATTATCCTACGTACTGTTCGTTTCTTGTCAGTCAACAATTTGTTAACTCAGTATCCTACGCACAGTTCGTTCCTTGTCAGTCAATAATCTGTCCACTAATTATCCTACGCACTGTTCGTTTCTTGTCAGTCAACAATCTGTTTACTAAGTATCCTACGCACTGTTCGTTTCTTGTCATTTAACAATGTATCCACTTATTATTCTTCGCACTGTTCGTTTCTTGTCAGTCAATAATTTGTTTACTCAGTATCCTACGCACAGTTCGTTCCTTGTCAGTAAGCAATCTGTCCACTAATTATCCTACGCACTGTTCGTTTCTTGTCAGTCAACAATTTGTTTACTCAGTATCCTACGCACAGTTCGTTCCTTGTCAGTAAGCAATCTGTCCACTAATTATCCTACGCACTGTTCGTTTCTTGTCAGTCAACAATTTGTTTACTCAGTATCCTACGCACAGTTCGTTCCTTGTCAGTAAGCAATCTGTCCACTAATTATCCTACGCACTGTTCGTTTCTTGTCAGTAAGCAATCTGTCCACTAATTATCCTACGCACTGTCCGTTTCTTGTCAGTCAACAATTTGTTTACTCAGTATCCTACGCACAGTTCGTTCGTTGTCAGTAAGAAATCTGTCCACTAATTATCCTACGCACTGTTCGTTTCTTGTCAGTCAGCAATTTGTTAACTCAGTATTCTACGCACTGTTCGTTCCTCGTCAGTAAGCAATCTGTCCACTAATTATCCTATGCACTGTTCGTTACTTGTCAGTCAACAATCTGTCCACTAATTATCCTACGCACTGTTCGTTACTTGTCAGTCAACAATCTGTCCACTAATTATCCTACGTACTGTTCGTTTCTTGTCAGTCGACGATCTGTCCACTAATTATCCTAAGCACTGTTTGTTTCTTGTCAGTCAACAATCTGTCCACTAATTATCCTAAGCAATGTTCGTTACTTGTCAGTCAACAATCTGTCCACTAATTATCCTACGCACTGTTTGTTTCTTATCAGTCAACAATCTGTTTTTCCAATTATCCTACGCACTGTTTGTTTCTTGTCAGTCAACAATCTGTCCACTATTTGTCCTACGTGCTGTTCGTTTCTTGTCAGTCAACAATCTGTCCACTAATTATCCTACGCACTGTTTGTTTTTATCAGTCAACAATCTGTTTTTCCAATTATCCTACGCACTGTTTGTTTCTTGTCAGTCAACAATCTGTCCACTATTTGTCCTACGTGCTGTTCGTTTCTTGTAAGTCAACAATCTGTCCACTAATTATCCTACGCACTGTTTGTTTCTTATCAGTCAACAATCTGTTTTTCCAATTATCCTACGAACTGTTCGTTACTGTCAGTCAACAATCTGTCCACTAATCATCCTACGCACTGTGTGTTTCTTCAGTCAACAATCTGTCCACTAATTATCCTACGCACTGTTCGTTCCTTGTCAGTTAACAATCTGTCCACTTATTATCCTACGCACTGTTTGTTTCTTGTCAGTTAACAATCTGTGCACTAATTATCCTACGTACTGTTCGTTTCTTGTCAGTCAACAATTTGTTAACTCAGTATCCTACGCACAGTTCGTTCCTTGTCAGTCAATAATCTGTCCACTAATTATCCTACGCACTGTTCGTTACTTGTCAGTCAACGATCTGTAAACTATTTGTCCTACGTGCTGTTCGTTTGTTGTTGGTCAACAGTCTGTCCACTAATTATCCTACGCACTGTTCGTTTCTTGTCAGTCAACAATCTGTCCACTAATAATCCTACGCACTGTTCGTTTCTTGTCAGTCAACAATTTGTTTACTCAGTATCCTACGCACAGTTCGTTCCTTGTCAGTAATCAATCTGTCCACTAATTATCCTAAGCACAGTTCGTTCCTTGTCAGTAAGCAATCTGTCCACTAATTATCCTACGCACTGTTCGTTTCTTGTCAGTCAGCAATTTGTTAACTCAGTATCCTACGCACAGTTCGTTCCTTGTCAGTCAACAATCTGTCCTCTAATTATCCTACGCACTGTTCGTTTCTTGTCAGTAAGCAATCTGTCTACTAATTATCCTACGGACTGTTCGTTTCTTGTCAGTCAACAATTTGTTAACTCAGTATTCTACACACAGTTCGTTCCTTGTCAGTAAGCAATCTGTCCACTAATTATCCTACGCACTGTTCGTTTCTTGTCAGTCAGCAATTTGTTAACTCAGTATTCTACGCACTGTTCGTTCCTTGTCAGTCAACAATGTGTCCACTAATTATCCTACGCACTGTTCGTTTCTTATCAGTCAACAATTTGTTTACTCAGTATCCTACGCACAGTTTGTTCCTTGTCAGTCAACAATCTGTCCACTAATTATCCTACGGACTGTTCGTTTCTTGTCAGTCAGCAATTTGTTAACTCAGTATTCTACGCACAGTTCGTTCCTTGTCAGTCAACAATGTGTCCACTAATTATCCCTCGCACTGTTCGTTTTTTGTCAGTCAGCAATTTGTTTACTCAGAATTTTATGCACAGTTCGTTTCTTGTCAGTCAACAATCTGTCCACTAATTATCTTACGTACTGTTCGTTCCTTGTCAGTCAACGATCAGTCCACTAATTTTCCTTCGCACTGTTCGTTTCTTGTCAGTCAACAATCTGTTTACTAAGTATCCTACGCACTGTTCGTTTCTTGTCATTTAACAATGTATCCACTTATTATTCTTCGCACTGTTCGTTTCTTGTCAGTCAACAATCTGTCCACTAATTATCCTACGCACTGTTCGTTTCTTGTCAGTCAACAATTTGTTTACTCAGTATCCTACGCACAGTTCGTTCCTTGTCAGTAAGCAATCTGTCCACTAATTATCCTACGCACTGTTCGTTTCTTGTCAGTCAGCAATTTGTTAACTCAGTATTCTACGCACAGTTCGTTCCTTGCCAGTAAGCAATCTGTCCACTAATTATCCTACGCACTGTTCGTTTCTTGTCAGTCAGCAATTTGTTAACTCAGTATTCTACGCACTGTTGGTTCCTTGTCAGTCAACAATGTGTCCACTAATTATCCTACGCACTGTTCGTTTCTTGTCAGTCAACAATTTGTTTACTCAGTATCCTACGCACAGTTTGTTCCTTGTCAGTTAACAATCTGTCCACTAATTATCCTACGGACTGTTCGTTTCTTGTCAGTCAGCAATTTGTTAACTTAGTATTCTACGCACAGTTCGTTCCTTGTCAGTCAACAATGTGTCCACTAATTATCCCACGCACTGTTCGTTTTTTGTTAGTCAGCAATTTGTTTACTCAGTATCCTACGCACAGTTCGTTTCTTCTCAGTCAACAATCTGTCCACTAATTATCTTACGTACTGTTCGTTCCTTGTCAGTCAACGATCTGTCCACTTATTATCCTACGCACTGTTTGTTTCTTGTCAGTTAACAATCTGTGCACTAATTATCCTACGTACTGTTCGTTTCTTGTCAGTCAACAATTTGTTAACTCAGTATCCTACGCACAGTTCGTTCCTTGTCAGTCAATAATCTGTCCACTAATTATCCTACGCACTGTTCGTTTCTTGTCAGTCAACAATCTGTTTACTAAGTATCCTACGCACTGTTCGTTTCTTGTCATTTAACAATGTATCCACTTATTATTCTTCGCACTGTTCGTTTCTTGTCAGTCAATAATTTGTTTACTCAGTATCCTACGCACAGTTCGTTCCTTGTCAGTAAGCAATCTGTCCACTAATTATCCTACGCACTGTTCGTTTCTTGTCAGTCAACAATTTGTTTACTCAGTATCCTACGCACAGTTCGTTCCTTGTCAGTAAGCAATCTGTCCACTAATTATCCTACACACTGTTCGTTTCTTGTCAGTCAACAATTTGTTTACTCAGTATCCTACGCACAGTTCGTTCCTTGTCAGTAAGCAATCTGTCCACTAATTATCCTACGCACTGTTCGTTTCTTGTCAGTAAGCAATCTGTCCACTAATTATCCTACGCACTGTCCGTTTCTTGTCAGTCAACAATTTGTTTACTCAGTATCCTACGCACAGTTCGTTCGTTGTCAGTAAGAAATCTGTCCACTAATTATCCTACGCACTGTTCGTTTCTTGTCAGTCAGCAATTTGTTAACTCAGTATTCTACGCACTGTTCGTTCCTCGTCAGTAAGCAATCTGTCCACTAATTATCCTATGCACTGTTCGTTACTTGTCAGTCAACAATCTGTCCACTAATTATCCTACGCACTGTTCGTTACTTGTCAGTCAACAATCTGTCCACTAATTATCCTACGTACTGTTCGTTTCTTGTCAGTCGACGATCTGTCCACTAATTATCCTAAGCACTGTTTGTTTCTTGTCAGTCAACAATCTGTCCACTAATTATCCTAAGCAATGTTCGTTACTTGTCAGTCAACAATCTGTCCACTAATTATCCTACGCACTGTTTGTTTCTTATCAGTCAACAATCTGTTTTTCCAATTATCCTACGCACTGTTTGTTTCTTGTCAGTCAACAATCTGTCCACTATTTGTCCTACGTGCTGTTCGTTTCTTGTCAGTCAACAATCTGTCCACTAATTATCCTACGCACTGTTTGTTTTTATCAGTCAACAATCTGTTTTTCCAATTATCCTACGCACTGTTTGTTTCTTGTCAGTCAACAATCTGTCCACTATTTGTCCTACGTGCTGTTCGTTTCTTGTAAGTCAACAATCTGTCCACTAATTATCCTACGCACTGTTTGTTTCTTATCAGTCAACAATCTGTTTTTCCAATTATCCTACGAACTGTTCGTTACTGTCAGTCAACAATCTGTCCACTAATCATCCTACGCACTGTGTGTTTCTTCAGTCAACAATCTGTCCACTAATTATCCTACGCACTGTTCGTTCCTTGTCAGTTAACAATCTGTCCACTTATTATCCTACGCACTGTTTGTTTCTTGTCAGTTAACAATCTGTGCACTAATTATCCTACGTACTGTTCGTTTCTTGTCAGTCAACAATTTGTTAACTCAGTATCCTACGCACAGTTCGTTCCTTGTCAGTCAATAATCTGTCCACTAATTATCCTACGCACTGTTCGTTACTTGTCAGTCAACGATCTGTAAACTATTTGTCCTACGTGCTGTTCGTTTGTTGTTGGTCAACAGTCTGTCCACTAATTATCCTACGCACTGTTCGTTTCTTGTCAGTCAACAATCTGTCCACTAATAATCCTACGCACTGTTCGTTTCTTGTCAGTCAACAATTTGTTTACTCAGTATCCTACGCACAGTTCGTTCCTTGTCAGTAATCAATCTGTCCACTAATTATCCTAAGCACAGTTCGTTCCTTGTCAGTAAGCAATCTGTCCACTAATTATCCTACGCACTGTTCGTTTCTTGTCAGTCAGCAATTTGTTAACTCAGTATCCTACGCACAGTTCGTTCCTTGTCAGTCAACAATCTGTCCTCTAATTATCCTACGCACTGTTCGTTTCTTGTCAGTAAGCAATCTGTCTACTAATTATCCTACGGACTGTTCGTTTCTTGTCAGTCAACAATTTGTTAACTCAGTATTCTACACACAGTTCGTTCCTTGTCAGTAAGCAATCTGTCCACTAATTATCCTACGCACTGTTCGTTTCTTGTCAGTCAGCAATTTGTTAACTCAGTATTCTACGCACTGTTCGTTCCTTGTCAGTCAACAATGTGTCCACTAATTATCCTACGCACTGTTCGTTTCTTATCAGTCAACAATTTGTTTACTCAGTATCCTACGCACAGTTTGTTCCTTGTCAGTCAACAATCTGTCCACTAATTATCCTACGGACTGTTCGTTTCTTGTCAGTCAGCAATTTGTTAACTCAGTATTCTACGCACAGTTCGTTCCTTGTCAGTCAACAATGTGTCCACTAATTATCCCTCGCACTGTTCGTTTTTTGTCAGTCAGCAATTTGTTTACTCAGAATTTTATGCACAGTTCGTTTCTTGTCAGTCAACAATCTGTCCACTAATTATCTTACGTACTGTTCGTTCCTTGTCAGTCAACGATCAGTCCACTAATTTTCCTTCGCACTGTTCGTTTCTTGTCAGTCAACAATCTGTTTACTAAGTATCCTACGCACTGTTCGTTTCTTGTCATTTAACAATGTATCCACTTATTATTCTTCGCACTGTTCGTTTCTTGTCAGTCAACAATCTGTCCACTAATTATCCTACGCACTGTTCGTTTCTTGTCAGTCAACAATTTGTTTACTCAGTATCCTACGCACAGTTCGTTCCTTGTCAGTAAGCAATCTGTCCACTAATTATCCTACGCACTGTTCGTTTCTTGTCAGTCAGCAATTTGTTAACTCAGTATTCTACGCACAGTTCGTTCCTTGCCAGTAAGCAATCTGTCCACTAATTATCCTACGCACTGTTCGTTTCTTGTCAGTCAGCAATTTGTTAACTCAGTATTCTACGCACTGTTGGTTCCTTGTCAGTCAACAATGTGTCCACTAATTATCCTACGCACTGTTCGTTTCTTGTCAGTCAACAATTTGTTTACTCAGTATCCTACGCACAGTTTGTTCCTTGTCAGTTAACAATCTGTCCACTAATTATCCTACGGACTGTTCGTTTCTTGTCAGTCAGCAATTTGTTAACTTAGTATTCTACGCACAGTTCGTTCCTTGTCAGTCAACAATGTGTCCACTAATTATCCCACGCACTGTTCGTTTTTTGTTAGTCAGCAATTGGTTTACTCAGTATCCTACGCACAGTTCGTTTCTTCTCAGTCAACAATCTGTCCATTAATTATCTTACGTACTGTTCGTTCCTTGTCAGTCAACGATCTGTCCACTAATTTTCCTTCGCACTGTTCGTTTCTTGTCAGTCAACAATCTGTTTACTAAGTATCCTACGCACTGTTCGTTTCTTGTCATTTAACAATGTATCCACTTATTATTCTTCGCACTGTTCGTTACTTGTCAGTCAACAATCTGTCCACTAATTATCCTACGCACTGTTCGTTTCTTGTCAGTAAGCAATCTGTCTACTAATTATCCTACGGACTGTTCGTTTCTTGTCAGTCAACAATTTGTTAACTCAGTATTCTACACACAGTTCGTTCCTTGTCATTAAGCAATCTGTCCACTAATTTTCCTACGCACTGTTCGTTTCTTGTCAGTCAGCAATTTGTTAACTCAGTATTCTACGCACTGTTCGTTCCTTGTCAGGCAACAATGTGTCCACTAATTATCCTACGCACTGTTCGTTTCTTGTCAGTCAACAATTTGTTTACTCAGTATCCTACGCACAGTTTGTTCCTTGTCAGTCAACAATCTGTCCACTAATTATCCTACGGACTGTTCGTTTCTTGTCAGTCAGCAATTTGTTAACTCAGTATTCTACGCACAGTTCCTTCCTTGTCAGTCAACAATGTGTCCACTAATTATCCCTCGCACTGTTCGTTTTTTGTCAGTCAGCAATTTGTTTACTCAGAATTTTATGCACAGTTCGTTTCTTGTCAGTCAACAATCTGTCCACTAATTATCTTACGTACTGTTCGTTCCTTGTCAGTCAACGATCAGTCCACTAATTTTCATTCGCACTGTTCGTTTCTTGTCAGTCAACAATCTGTTTACTAAGTATCCTACGCACTGTTCGTTTCTTGTCATTTAACAATGTATCCACTTATTATTCTTCGCACTGTTCGTTTCTTGTCAGTCAACAATCTGTCCACTAATTATCCTACGCACTGTTCGTTTCTTGTCAGTCAGCAATTTGTTAACTCAGTATTCTACGCACAGTTCGTTCCTTGTCAGTAAGCAATCTGTCCACTAATTATCCTACGCACTGTTCGTTTCTTGTCAGTCAGCAATTTGTTAACTCAGTATTCTACGCAGAGTTCGTTCCTTGTCAGTAAGCAATCTGTCCACTAATTATCCTACGCACAGTTCGTTTCTTCTCAGTGAACAATCTGTCCACTAATTATCTTACGTACTGTTCGTTCCTTGTCAGTCAACGATCTGTCCACTAATTTTCCTTCGCACTGTTCGTTTCTTATCAGTCAACAATCTGTTTACTAAGTATCCTACGCACTGTTCGTTTCTTGTCATTTAACAATGTATCCACTTATTATTCTTCGCACTGTTCGTTACTTGTAAGTCAACAATCTGTCCACTAATCATCCTACGCACTGTTTGTTTCTTGTCAGTCAACAATCTATCCACTAATTATCTTACGTACTGTTCGTTCCTTGTCAGTCAACGATCTGTCCACTATTTATCCTACGCACTGTTCGTTTCTTGTCAGTCGACGATCTGTCCACTAATTACCCTAACCACTGTTCGTTCCTTGTCAGTCAACAATCTGTCCACTAATTATCCTACGCACTGTTCGTTACTTGTCAGTCAACAATCTGTCCACTAATTATCCTACGCACTGTTCGTTACTTGTCAGTCAACAATCTGTCCACTAATTATCCTACGCACTGTTCGTTACTTGTCAGTCAACAATCTGTCCACTAATTATCCTACGTACTGTTCGTTTCTTGTCAGTCGACGATCTGTCCACTAATTATCCTAAGCACTGTTTGTTTCTTGTCAGTCAACAATCTGTCCACTAATTATCCTAAGCAATGTTCGTTACTTGTCAGTCAACAATCTGTCCACTAATTATCCTACGCACTGTTTGTTTCTTATCAGTCAACAATCTGTTTTCCAATTATCCTACGCACTGTTTGTTTCTTGTCAGTCAACAATCTGTCCACTATTTGTCCTACGTGCTGTTCGTTTCTTGTCAGTCAACAATCTGTCCACTAATTATCCTACGCACTGTTTGTTTCTTATCAGTCAACAATCTGTTTTTCCAATTATCCTACGCACTGTTTGTTTCTTGTCAGTCAACAATCTGTCCACTATTTGTCCTACGTGCTGTTCGTTTCTTGTAAGTCAACAATCTGTCCACTAATTATCCTACGCACTGTTTGTTTCTTATCAGTCAACAATCTGTTTTTCCAATTATCCTACGAACTGTTCGTTACTGTCAGTCAACAATCTGTCCACTAATCATCCTACGCACTGTGTGTTTCTTCAGTCAACAATCTGTCCACTAATTATCCTACGCACTGTTCGTTTCTTGTCAGTCAACAATCTGTCCACTTATTATCCTACGCACTGTTTGTTTCTTGTCAGTTAACAATCTGTGCACTAATTATCCTACGTACTGTTCGTTTCTTGTCAGTCAACAATTTGTTAACTCAGTATCCTACGCACAGTTCGTTCCTTGTCAGTCAATAATCTGTCCACTAATTATCCTACGCACTGTTCGTTACTTGTCAGTCAACGATCTGTAAACTATTTGTCCTACGTGCTGTTCGTTTGTTGTTGGTCAACAGTCTGTCCACTAATTATCCTAAGCACTGTTCGTTTCTTGTCAGTCAACAATCTGTCCACTAATAATCCTACGCACTGTTCGTTTCTTGTCAGTCAACAATTTGTTTACTCAGTATCCTACGCACAGTTCGTTCCTTGTCAGTAATCAATCTGTCCACTAATTATCCTAAGCACAGTTCGTTCCTTGTCAGTAAGCAATCTGTCCACTAATTATCCTACGCACTGTTCGTTTCTTGTCAGTCAGCAATTTGTTAACTCAGTATCCTACGCACAGTTCGTTCTTTGTCAGTCAACAATCTGTCCACTAATTATCCTACGCAGTGTTCGTTTCTTGTCAGTAAGCAATCTGTCTACTAATTATCCTACGGACTGTTCGTTTCTTGTCAGTCAACAATTTGTTAAGTCAGTATTCTACACACAGTTCGTTCCTTGTCAGTAAGCAATCTGTCCACTAATTATCCTACGGACTGTTCGTTTCTTGTCAGTCAGCAATTTGTTAACTCAGTATTCTACGCACTGTTCGTTCCTTGTCAGTCAACAATGTGTCCACTAATTATCCTACGCACTGTTCGTTTCTTGTCAGTCAACAATTTGTTTACTCAGTATCCTACGCACAGTTTGTTCCTTGTCAGTCAACAATCTGTCCACTAATTATCCTACGGACTGTTCGTTTCTTGTCAGTCAGCAATTTGTTAACTCAGTATTCTACGCACAGTTCGTTCCTTGTCAGTCAACAATGTGTCCACTAATTATCCCTCGCACTGTTCGTTTTTTGTCAGTCAGCAATTTGTTTACTCAGAATTTTATGCACAGTTCGTTTCTTGTCAGTCAACAATCTGTCCACTAATTATCTTACGTACTGTTCGTTCCTTGTCAGTCAACGATCAGTCCACTAATTTTCCTTCGCACTGTTCGTTTCTTGTCAGTCAACAATCTGTTTACTAAGTATCCTACGCACTGTTCGTTTCTTGTCATTTAACAATGTATCCACTTATTATTCTTCGCACTGTTCGTTTCTTGTCAGTCAACAATCTGTCCACTAATTATCCTACGCACTGTTCGTTTCTTGTCAGTCAACAATTTGTTTACTCAGTATCCTACGCACAGTTCGTTCCTTGTCAGTAAGCAATCTGTCCACTAATTATCCTACGCACTGTTCGTTTCTTGTCAGTCAGCAATTTGTTAACTCAGTATTCTACGCACAGTTCGTTCCTTGTCAGTCAACAATCTGTCCACTAATTATCCTACGCACTGTTCGTTTCTTGTCAGTCAGCAATTTGTTAACTCAGTATTCTACGCACTGTTCGTTCCTTGTCAGTGAACAATGTGTCCACTAATTATCCTACGCACTGTTCGTTTCTTGTCAGTCAACAATTTGTTTACTCAGTATCCAACGCACAGTTTGTTCCTTGTCAGTTAACAATCTGTCCACTAATTATCCTACGGACTGTTCGTTTCTTGTCAGTCAGCAATTTGTTAACTTAGTATTCTACGCACAGTTCGTTCCTTGTCAGTCAACAATGTGTCCACTAATTATCCCACGCACTGTTCGTTTTTGTTAGTCAGCAATTTGTTTACTCAGTATCCTACGCACAGTTCGTTTCTTCTCAGTCAACAATCTGTCCACTAATTATCTGACGTACTGTTCGTTCCTTGTCAGTCAACGATCTGTCCACTAATTTTCCTTCGCACTGTTCGTTTCTTGTCAGTCAACAATCTGTTTACTAAGTATCCTACGCACTGTTCGTTTCTTGTCATTTAACAATGTATCCACTTATTATTCTTCGCACTGTTCGTTTCTTGTCAGTCAATAATTTGTTTACTCAGTATCCTACGCACAGTTCGTTCCTTGTCAGTAAGCAATCTGTCCACTAATTATCCTACGCACTGTTCGTTTCTTGTCAGTCAACAATTTGTTTACTCAGTATCCTACGCACAGTTCGTTCCTTGTCAGTAAGCAATCTGTCCACTAATTATCCTACGCACTGTTCGTTTCTTGTCAGTCAACAATTTGTTTACTCAGTATCCTACGCACAGTTCGTTCCTTGTCAGTAAGCAATCTGTCCACTAATTATCCTACGCACTGTTCGTTTCTTGCCAGTAAGCAATCTGTCCACTAATTATCCTACGCACTGTCCGTTTCTTGTCAGTCAACAATTTGTTTACTCAGTATCCTACGCACAGTTCGTTCCTTGTCAGTAAGCAATCTGTCCACTAATTATCCTACGCACTGTTCGTTTCTTGTCAGTCAGCAATTTGTTAACTCAGTATTCTACGCACTGTTCGTTCCTCGTCAGTAAGCAATCTGTCCACTAATTATCCTACGCACTGTTCGTTACTTGTCAGTCAACAATCTGTCCACTAATTATCCTACGCACTGTTCGTTACTTGTCAGTCAACAATCTGTCCACTAATTATCCTACGTACTGTTCGTTTCTTGTCAGTCGACGATCTGTCCACTAATTATCCTAAGCACTGTTTGTTTCTTGTCAGTCAACAATCTGTCCACTAATTATCCTAAGCAATGTTCGTTACTTGTCAGTCAACAATCTGTCCACTAATTATCCTACGCACTGTTTGTTTCTTATCAGTCAACAATCTGTTTTTCCAATTATCCTACGCACTGTTTGTTTCTTGTCAGTCAACAATCTGTCCACTATTTGTCCTACGTGCTGTTCGTTTCTTGTCAGTCAACAATCTGTCCACTAATTATCCTACGCACTGTTTGTTTCTTATCAGTCAACAATCTGTTTTTCCAATTATCCTACGCACTGTTTGTTTCTTGTCAGTCAACAATCTGTCCACTATTTGTCCTACGTGCTGTTCGTTTCTTGTAAGTCAACAATCTGTCCACTAATTATCCTACGCAATGTTTGTTTCTTATCAGTTAACAATCTGTTTTTCCAATTATCCTACGAACTGTTCGTTACTGTCAGTCAACAATCTGTCCACTAATTATCCTACGCACTGTTCGTTTCTTGTCAGTCAACAATCTGTCCACTTATTATCCTACGCACTGTTTGTTTCTTGTCAGTTAACAATCTGTGCACTAATTATCCTACGTACTGTTCGTTTCTTGTCAGTCAACAATTTGTTAACTCAGTATCCTACGCACAGTTCGTTCCTTGTCAGTCAATAATCTGTCCACTAATTATCCTACGCACTGTTCGTGACTTGTCAGTCAACGATCTGTAAACTATTTGTCCTACGTGCTGTTCGTTTGTTGTTGGTCAACAGTCTGTCCACTAATTATCCTAAGCACTGTTCGTTTCTTGTCAGTCAACAATCTGTCCACTAATAATCCTACGCACTGTTCGTTTCTTGTCAGTCAACAATTTGTTTACTCAGTATCCTACGCACAGTTCGTTCCTTGTCAGTAATCAATCTGTCCACTAATTATCCTAAGCACAGTTCGTTCCTTGTCAGTAAGCAATCTGTCCACTAATTATCCTACGCACTGTTCGTTTCTTGTCAGTCAGCAATTTGTTAACTCAGTATCCTACGCACAGTTCGTTCTTTGTCAGTCAACAATCTGTCCACTAATTATCCTACGCACTGTTCGTTTCTTGTCAGTAAGCAATCTGTCTACTAATTATCCTACGGACTGTTCGTTTCTTGTCAGTCAACAATTTGTTAAGTCAGTATTCTACACACAGTTCGTTCCTTGTCAGTAAGCAATCTGTCCACTAATTATCCTACGCACTGTTCGTTTCTTGTCAGTCAGCAATTTGTTAACTCAGTATTCTACGCACTGTTCGTTCCTTGTCAGTCAACAATGTGTCCACTAATTATCCTATGCACTGTTCGTTTCTTGTCAGTCAACAATTTGTTTACTCAGTATCCTACGCACAGTTTGTTCCTTGTCAGTCAACAATCTGTCCACTAATTATCCTACGGACTGTTCGTTTCTTGTCAGTCAGCAATTTGTTAACTCAGTATTCTACGCACAGTTCGTTCCTTGTCAGTCAACAATGTGTCCACTAATTATCCCTCGCACTGTTCGTTTTTTGTCAGTCAGCAATTTGTTTACTCAGAATTTTATGCACAGTTCGTTTCTTGTCAGTCAACAATCTGTCCACTAATTATCTTACGTACTGTTCGTTCCTTGTCAGTCAACGATCAGTCCACTAATTTTCCTTCGCACTGTTCGTTTCTTGTCAGTCAACAATCTGTTTACTAAGTATCCTACGCACTGTTCGTTTCTTGTCATTTAACAATGTATCCACTTATTATTCTTCGCACTGTTCGTTTCTTGTCAGTCAACAATCTGTCCACTAATTATCCTACGCACTGTTCGTTTCTTGTCAGTCAACAATTTGTTTACTCAGTATCCTACGCACAGTTCGTTCCTTGTCAGTAAGCAATCTGTCCACTAATTATCCTACGCACTGTTCGTTTCTTGTCAGTCAGCAATTTGTTAACTCAGTATTCTACACACAGTTCGTTCCTTGTCAGTCAACAATCTGTCCACTAATTATCCTACGCACTGTTCGTTTCTTGTCAGTCAGCAATTTGTTAACTCAGTATTCTACGCACTGTTCGTTCCTTGTCAGTGAACAATGTGTCCACTAATTATCCTACGCACTGTTCGTTTCTTGTCAGTCAACAATTTGTTTACTCAGTATCCAACGCACAGTTTGTTCCTTGTCAGTTAACAATCTGTCCACTAATTATCCTACGGACTGTTCGTTTCTTGTCAGTCAGCAATTTGTTAACTTAGTATTCTACGCACAGTTCGTTCCTTGTCAGTCAACAATGTGTCCACTAATTATCCCACGCACTGTTCGTTTTTTGTTAGTCAGCAATTTGTTTACTCAGTATCCTACGCACAGTTCGTTTCTTCTCAGTCAACAATCTGTCCACTAATTATCTTACGTACTGTTCGTTCCTTGTCAGTCAACGATCTGTCCACTAATTTTCCTTCGCACTGTTCGTTTCTTGTCAGTCAACAATCTGTTTACTAAGTATCCTACGCACTGTTCGTTTCTTGTCATTTAACAATGTATCCACTTATTATTCTTCGCACTGTTCGTTTCTTGTCAGTCAATAATTTGTTTACTCAGTATCCTACGCACAGTTCGTTCCTTGTCAGTAAGCAATCTGTCCACTAATTATCCTACGCACTGTTCGTTTCTTGTCAGTCAACAATTTGTTTACTCAGTATCCTACGCACAGTTCGTTCCTTGTCAGTAAGCAATCTGTCCACTAATTATCCTACGCACTGTTCGTTTCTTGTCAGTCAACAATTTGTTTACTCAGTATCCTACGCACAGTTCGTTCCTTGTCAGTAAGCAATCTGTCCACTAATTATCCTACGCACTGTTCGTTTCTTGCCAGTAAGCAATCTGTCCACTAATTATCCTACGCACTGTCCGTTTCTTGTCAGTCAACAATTTGTTTACTCAGTATCCTACGCACAGTTCGTTCCTTGTCAGTAAGCAATCTGTCCACTAATTATCCTACGCACTGTTCGTTTCTTGTCAGTCAGCAATTTGTTAACTCAGTATTCTACGCACTGTTCGTTCCTCGTCAGTAAGCAATCTGTCCACTAATTATCCTACGCACTGTTCGTTACTTGTCAGTCAACAATCTGTCCACTAATTATCCTACGCACTGTTCGTTACTTGTCAGTCAACAATCTGTCCACTAATTATCCTACGTACTGTTCGTTTCTTGTCAGTCGACGATCTGTCCACTAATTATCCTAAGCACTGTTTGTTTCTTGTCAGTCAACAATCTGTCCACTAATTATCCTAAGCAATGTTCGTTACTTGTCAGTCAACAATCTGTCCACTAATTATCCTACGCACTGTTTGTTTCTTATCAGTCAACAATCTGTTTTTCCAATTATCCTACGCACTGTTTGTTTCTTGTCAGTCAACAATCTGTCCACTATTTGTCCTACGTGCTGTTCGTTTCTTGTCAGTCAACAATCTGTCCACTAATTATCCTACGCACTGTTTGTTTCTTATCAGTCAACAATCTGTTTTTCCAATTATCCTACGCACTGTTTGTTTCTTGTCAGTCAACAATCTGTCCACTATTTGTCCTACGTGCTGTTCGTTTCTTGTAAGTCAACAATCTGTCCACTAATTATCCTACGCACTGTTTGTTTCTTATCAGTTAACAATCTGTTTTTCCAATTATCCTACGAACTGTTCGTTACTGTCAGTCAACAATCTGTCCACTAATCATCCTACGCACTGTTTGTTTCTTCAGTCAACAATCTGTCCACTAATTATCCTACGCACTGTTCGTTTCTTGTCAGTCAACAATTTGTTAACTCAGTATCCTACGCACAGTTCGTTCCTTGTCAGTCAATAATCTGTCCACTAATTATCCTACGCACTGTTCGTTACTTGTCAGTCAACGATCTGTAAACTATTTGTCCTACGTGCTGTTCGTTTGTTGTTGGTCAACAGTCTGTCCACTAATTATCCTACGCACTGTTCGTTTCTTGTCAGTCAACAATCTGTCCACTAATAATCCTACGCACTGTTCGTTTCTTGTCAGTCAACAATTTGTTTACTCAGTATCCTACGCACAGTTCGTTCCTTGTCAGTAATCATCTGTCCACTAATTATCCTAAGCACAGTTCGTTCCTTGTCAGTAAGCAATCTGTCCACTAATTATCCTACGCACTGTTCGTTTCTTGTCAGTCAGCAATTTGTTAACTCAGTATCCTACGCACAGTTCGTTCCTTGTCAGTCAACAATCTGTCCACTAATTATCCTACGCACTGTTCGTTTCTTGTCAGTAAGCAATCTGTCTACTAATTATCCTATGGACTGTTCGTTTCTTGTCAGTCAACAATTTGTTAACTCAGTATTCTACACACAGTTCGTTCCTTGTCAGTAAGCAATCTGTCCACTAATTATCCTACGCACTGTTCGTTTCTTGTCAGTCAGCAATTTGCTAACTCAGTATTCTACGCACTGTTCGTTCCTTGTCAGTCAACAATGTGTCCACTAATTATCCTACGCACTGTTCGTTTCTTGTCAGTCAACAATTTGTTTACTCAATATCCTACGCACAGTTTGTTCCTTGTCAGTCAACAATCTGTCCACTAATTATCCTACGGACTGTTCGTTTCTTGTCAGTCAGCAATTTGTTAACTCAGTATTCTACGCACAGTTCGTTCCTTGTCAGTCAACAATGTGTCCACTAATTATCCCTCGCACTGTTCGTTTTTTGTCAGTCAGCAATTTGTTTACTCAGAATTTTATGCACAGTTCGTTTCTTGTCAGTCAACAATCTGTCCACTAATTATCTTACGTACTGTTCGTTCCTTGTCAGTCAACGATCAGTCCACTAATTTTCCTCCGCACTGTTCGTTTCTTGTCAGTCAACAATCTGTTTACTATGTATCCTACGCACTGTTCGTTTCTTGTCATTTAACAATGTATCCACTTATTATTCTTCGCACTGTTCGTTTCTTGTCAGTCAACAATCTGTCCACTAATTATCCTACGCACTGTTCGTTTCTTGTCAGTCAACAATTTGTTTACTCAGTATCCTACGCACAGTTCGTTCCTTGTCAGTAAGCAATCTGTCCACTAATTATCCTACGCACTGTTCGTTTCTTGTCAGTCAGCAATTTGTTAACTCAGTATTCTACGCACAGTTCGTTCCTTGTCAGTAAGCAATCTGTCCACTAATTATCCTACGCACTGTTCGTTTCTTGTCAGTCAGCAATTTGTTAACTCAGTATTCTACGCACTGTTCGTTCCTTGTCAGTCAACAATGTGTCCACTAATTATCCTACGCACTGTTCGTTTCTTGTCAGTCAACAATTTGTTTACTCAGTATCCTACGCACAGTTTGTTCCTTGTCAGTTAACAATCTGTCCACTAATTATCCTACGCACTGTTCGTTTCTTGTCAGTCAGCAATTTGTTAACTCAGTATTCTACGCACAGTTCGTTCCTTGTCAGTAAGCAATCTGTCCACTAATTATCCTACGCACTGTTCGTTTCTTGTCAGTCAGCAATTTGTTAACTCAGTATTCTACGCACAGTTAGTTCTTCGTCAGTAAGCAATCTGTCCACTAATTATCCTACGCACTGTTCGTTTCTTGTCAGTCAGCAATTTGTTAACTCAGTATTCTACGCACAGTTCGTTCCTTGTCAGTAAGCAATCTGTCCACTAATTATCCTACGCACTGTTCGTTTCTTGTCAGTCAGCAATTTGTTAACTCAGTATTCTACACACAGTTCGTTCCTTGTCAGTCAACAATCTGTCCACTAATTATCCTACGCACTGTTCGTTTCTTGTCAGTCAGCAATTTGTTAACTCAGTATTCTACGCACTGTTCGTTCCTTGTCAGTGAACAATGTGTCCACTAATTATCCTACGCACTGTTCGTTTCTTGTCAGTCAACAATTTGTTTACTCAGTATCCAACGCACAGTTTGTTCCTTGTCAGTTAACAATCTGTCCACTAATTATCCTACGGACTGTTCGTTTCTTGTCAGTCAGCAATTTGTTAACTTAGTATTCTACGCACAGTTCGTTCCTTGTCAGTCAACAATGTGTCCACTAATTATCCCACGCACTGTTCGTTTTTTGTTAGTCAGCAATTTGTTTACTCAGTATCCTACGCACAGTTCGTTTCTTCTCAGTCAACAATCTGTCCACTAATTATCTTACGTACTGTTCGTTCCTTGTCAGTCAACGATCTGTCCACTAATTTTCCTTCGCACTGTTCGTTTCTTGTCAGTCAACAATCTGTTTACTAAGTATCCTACGCACTGTTCGTTTCTTGTCATTTAACAATGTATCCACTTATTATTCTTCGCACTGTTCGTTTCTTGTCAGTCAATAATTTGTTTACTCAGTATCCTACGCACAGTTCGTTCCTTGTCAGTAAGCAATCTGTCCACTAATTATCCTACGCACTGTTCGTTTCTTGTCAGTCAACAATTTGTTTACTCAGTATCCTACGCACAGTTCGTTCCTTGTCAGTAAGCAATCTGTCCACTAATTATCCTACGCACTGTTCGTTTCTTGTCAGTCAACAATTTGTTTACTCAGTATCCTACGCACAGTTCGTTCCTTGTCAGTAAGCAATCTGTCCACTAATTATCCTACGCACTGTTCGTTTCTTGCCAGTAAGCAATCTGTCCACTAATTATCCTACGCACTGTCCGTTTCTTGTCAGTCAACAATTTGTTTACTCAGTATCCTACGCACAGTTCGTTCCTTGTCAGTAAGCAATCTGTCCACTAATTATCCTACGCACTGTTCGTTTCTTGTCAGTCAGCAATTTGTTAACTCAGTATTCTACGCACTGTTCGTTCCTCGTCAGTAAGCAATCTGTCCACTAATTATCCTACGCACTGTTCGTTACTTGTCAGTCAACAATCTGTCCACTAATTATCCTACGCACTGTTCGTTACTTGTCAGTCAACAATCTGTCCACTAATTATCCTACGTACTGTTCGTTTCTTGTCAGTCGACGATCTGTCCACTAATTATCCTAAGCACTGTTTGTTTCTTGTCAGTCAACAATCTGTCCACTAATTATCCTAAGCAATGTTCGTTACTTGTCAGTCAACAATCTGTCCACTAATTATCCTACGCACTGTTTGTTTCTTATCAGTCAACAATCTGTTTTTCCAATTATCCTACGCACTGTTTGTTTCTTGTCAGTCAACAATCTGTCCACTATTTGTCCTACGTGCTGTTCGTTTCTTGTCAGTCAACAATCTGTCCACTAATTATCCTACGCACTGTTTGTTTCTTATCAGTCAACAATCTGTTTTTCCAATTATCCTACGCACAGTTCGTTCCTTGTCAGTCAACAATCTGTCCACTATTTGTCCTACGTGCTGTTCGTTTCTTGTAAGTCAACAATCTGTCCACTAATTATCCTACGCACTGTTTGTTTCTTATCAGTTAACAATCTGTTTTTCCAATTATCCTACGAACTGTTCGTTACTGTCAGTCAACAATCTGTCCACTAATCATCCTACGCACTGTTTGTTTCTTCAGTCAACAATCTGTCCACTAATTATCCTACGCACTGTTCGTTTCTTGTCAGTCAACAATCTGTCCACTTATTATCCTACGCACTGTTTGTTTCTTGTCAGTTAACAATCTGTGCACTAATTATCCTACGTACTGTTCGTTTCTTGTCAGTCAACAATTTGTTAACTCAGTATCCTACGCACAGTTCGTTCCTTGTCAGTCAATAATCTGTCCACTAATTATCCTACGCACTGTTCGTTACTTGTCAGTCAACGATCTGTAAACTATTTGTCCTACGTGCTGTTCGTTTGTTGTTGGTCAACAGTCTGTCCACTAATTATCCTACGCACTGTTCGTTTCTTGTCAGTCAACAATCTGTCCACTAATAATCCTACGCACTGTTCGTTTCTTGTCAGTCAACAATTTGTTTACTCAGTATCCTACGCACAGTTCGTTCCTTGTCAGTAATCATCTGTCCACTAATTATCCTAAGCACAGTTCGTTCCTTGTCAGTAAGCAATCTGTCCACTAATTATCCTACGCACTGTTCGTTTCTTGTCAGTCAGCAATTTGTTAACTCAGTATCCTACGCACAGTTCGTTCCTTGTCAGTCAACAATCTGTCCACTAATTATCCTACGCACTGTTCGTTTCTTGTCAGTAAGCAATCTGTCTACTAATTATCCTATGGACTGTTCGTTTCTTGTCAGTCAACAATTTGTTAACTCAGTATTCTACACACAGTTCGTTCCTTGTCAGTAAGCAATCTGTCCACTAATTATCCTACGCACTGTTCGTTTCTTGTCAGTCAGCAATTTGCTAACTCAGTATTCTACGCACTGTTCGTTCCTTGTCAGTCAACAATGTGTCCACTTATTATCCTACGCACTGTTCGTTTCTTGTCAGTCAACAATTTGTTTACTCAATATCCTACGCACAGTTTGTTCCTTGTCAGTCAACAATCTGTCCACTAATTATCCTACGGACTGTTCGTTTCTTGTCAGTCAGCAATTTGTTAACTCAGTATTCTACGCACAGTTCGTTCCTTGTCAGTCAACAATGTGTCCACTAATTATCCCTCGCACTGTTCGTTTTTTGTCAGTCAGCAATTTGTTTACTCAGAATTTTATGCACAGTTCGTTTCTTGTCAGTCAACAATCTGTCCACTAATTATCTTACGTACTGTTCGTTCCTTGTCAGTCAACGATCAGTCCACTAATTTTCCTTCGCACTGTTCGTTTCTTGTCAGTCAACAATCTGTTTACTATGTATCCTACGCACTGTTCGTTTCTTGTCATTTAACAATGTATCCACTTATTATTCTTCGCACTGTTCGTTTCTTGTCAGTCAACAATCTGTCCACTAATTATCCTACGCACTGTTCGTTTCTTGTCAGTCAACAATTTGTTTACTCAGTATCCTACGCACAGTTCGTTCCTTGTCAGTAAGCAATCTGTCCACTAATTATCCTACGCACTGTTCGTTTCTTGTCAGTCAGCAATTTGTTAACTCAGTATTCTACGCACAGTTCGTTCCTTGTCAGTAAGCAATCTGTCCACTAATTATCCTACGCACTGTTCGTTTCTTGTCAGTCAGCAATTTGTTAACTCAGTATTCTACGCACTGTTCGTTCCTTGTCAGTCAACAATGTGTCCACTAATTATCCTACGCACTGTTCGTTTCTTGTCAGTCAACAATTTGTTTACTCAGTATCCTACGCACAGTTTGTTCCTTGTCAGTTAACAATCTGTCCACTAATTATCCTACGCACTGTTCGTTTCTTGTCAGTCAGCAATTTGTTAACTCAGTATTCTACGCACAGTTCGTTCCTTGTCAGTAAGCAATCTGTCCACTAATTATCCTACGCACTGTTCGTTTCTTGTCAGTCAGCAATTTGTTAACTCAGTATTCTACGCACAGTTAGTTCTTCGTCAGTAAGCAATCTGTCCACTAATTATCCTACGCACTGTTCGTTTCTTGTCAGTCAGCAATTTGTTAACTCAGTATTCTACGCACAGTTCGTTCCTTGTCAGTAAGCAATCTGTCCACTAATTATCCTACGCACTGTTCGTTTCTTGTCAGTCAGCAATTTGTTAACTCAGTATTCTACGCACAGTTAGTTCCTCGTCAGTAAGCAATCTGTCCACTAATTATCCTACGCACTGTTCGTTTCTTGTCAGTCAGCAATTTGTTAACTCAGTATTCTACGCACTGTTCGTTTCTTGTCAGTCAACAATTTCTTTACTCAGTATCTTACGCACAGTTCGTTCCTTGTCAGTCAACAATGTGTCCACTAATTATCCTACGGACTGTTCGTTTCTCGTCAGTCAGCAATTTGTTAACTCAGTATTTTATGCACAGTCCGTTCCTTGTCAGTCAACAATCTGTCCACTAATTATTTTACGTACTGTTCGTTTCTTGTCAGGCAACGATCTGTCAGCTAATTTTCCTACGCACAGTTCGTTTCTTGTCAGTCAACAATCTGTCCAGTAATTATCTTACGCATTGTTCGTTCCTTGTTAGTCAACAATCTGTTCAAAAAAATTGCAGGATTTTGCTCGGTCTGCTTTGACAAGGGATATTGTTTGCAAAGCACCATTGATGCAAGATTTTGTAGCACAAACTTTTGTACTTCCTTTGGAAAATAAGAAATTGTTTAATGAACTCTAGATATTTTCAATACTCAAAAATATTACTCTGTCAGTTTTCAAAGATTTTTAATTTTTTAAAAATTTAATTTAATATTTTTTTTTGGGGGGGGGGTGGTTGGTGGATGGGATTGTGATTTGGACATGGACTAGTATTTCTCTGTTTTTTTTTTATTTATTACTTCTGCCAATAATATTATTTTAGCCTTAAGTCAAAGTAGTGATTATTCATCCCTTTAGTACTTTATAATTATTGCAAATTTTAAGTTATAATTTATAAGTAATATATTTAAAATAAACAATCTTACTTTGCAGGTCATTGAGGTTGAGGTTTTACGTCTGCCCTATACATAAAAAAGAATGTCTCTTAATGAAAGAGGTATGTCATTTTGTTGTAGATACAGAAGAAATTAATAATTAAGTATACAAATATTGTGAATCATCAAATATAGATTATTTCAAATTTCATGTGCATTAATATTAAGAGATATTAAGAACTTACTCGCACTTCATTCTTCCATTTTAATTGGTTCATTTTTCTTTAACTGTAATACGTAGAATTTATGTAAATATTCCACGTGACATTTCAACAAGCAATAGAATCGCACTTCTTGAGGTTTTTCTCCCCTTTAACGTGTTTAATGAAACGGACAAATATACAGTTTGAGCAAATACTCTTAAGAATTTGACCGTTTTAATCAAATTTTAATAAGTAAATGCGTCTTATCGTGCTTAGAAATTATCTTCTTATTAAATCCCTGTCCAACAAAATTAAATGTCAAAACGTTTAAATCCTAATGTTAACAACTTAAGTATCAAAAGCTAAGTACCCGAGGGTATCCATAACTCAGTAGACAGTACTTTGTGTTGTTAGTAACTGTACCA
Source organism: Tegillarca granosa (assembly GCA_029721355.1). Taxonomy (NCBI): domain Eukaryota; kingdom Metazoa; phylum Mollusca; class Bivalvia; order Arcoida; family Arcidae; genus Tegillarca; species Tegillarca granosa. The sequence continues at coordinate 36,247,232 of CM056606.1, read as the reverse complement.
TTTAGCAAAATTTTATCAGCCGTCTAAAATTGTGAAATTTATGAAATAAAGATTTGTTCTGTCATGCAAAGCATTCCTTAGCTGGATTTGAATTCATATAATTTTGGAAGTTTAGATTCATCAATTTTCAAATGTTTGGCTTATGTTTTTTTATCCATCAAACTTTTCGGCCCCTAGTGCCACTTCTGAGGAACAATTTTCTGAAATGTGCACATATGACACATCAAAATTTAACAGGCATTTGTGTTATATATTTATAACAATTGATAATTACTTTTTCTTTCTTTGATGGGTTTGGAAATTCTAAGTCATTATCCCATATCCCAACAACAATTTCCCAACAACGACCAATTTGTGAATGTTAGTAAAAAAAACATAACATTTTTTACAGTTTTAACCGTAATACTAAAATTCACATGTGTAAACAGCTATAATACAATGTTTTTATACAAGGTATTAAGATGAACATCTCCATTGAAAACGGGGAAATAAGAAGCTTCTAAATATCTCAACCAAAAAAAAAAAAAAAAAAAAAAAAAAAAAAAAAAAAAAAAAAAAAAAAAAAAAACCAAATGTTGCATTTTTTGTTTTTAAAAACCATTCTAAATTTTCAAATTTAAGGTAAATCCTACAAAGTGACCTTAGTTCCAACATCGCTTACATCAAAACTTCGACTAAGTGGACGATACAAACTTCGAATTAACATAGATGGTTTAGATTTGTTCATTGATCCTTGTCTTAAGTTATTCTCCTGGACTTTTGATGACATAAAAAGTTTTTGGACGACTTGTAAACAAAACAAATATGGTTTTCATGTTGGAAAGCGTAGTCAGTCAGGTGAAGGAGAGTTTGTGTTTCTGTTTGAAAGTAAAGACGATGCCACAGATTTTCACAGAATTATTTCGACTGGTTTAAAAACAGGTATGTTTATAGTAAATTATAAGTCTATTTATAACTTAAGTTTTTATGAAAAACAAATAATAATGAATAGTTTATTTGAGTGTCACATATTAATCTACATCTTAAAGTAAACCATTATCTATCTACATATAAATAAGATTTATGTTAAGTCAATACTGAGACTTACGAGACACAATAAAAGTGTAAAACTTCATACATAAGCACATAGAATGTAAGTAAGGATAAAGTACCTTTAAAGTACTTTTACCTTCAAGACTTACCATTATCCAATATAAGCATAAAAACCTTACAAAAATGTCCTGTTTTATCAAAAAGGGCATAGCGTAAATCGGCGAAGGGGACACTGCATTTTTCTCCACTTCATTAAAAGTACATTGTTTTCAAATTGTATTTGAGGTATATCGGCCGGTCCCAAATGTGAAGGGTAGAAAACCTGCATGGAACTGTGCAATATTGCGTTTGTGTGTACAGGGTAAATTTAACTTAACATAATGTTCGGGGTAAATATATACTTAAACTTGCGATAGGTTACGTAGTTTGTTTTCGTTGTGCATATTAATATGTATATAGATCTCTTTTAAGTTCGGAATTTTAGAAAAATCTTTATTTCTAATTAATTTTTATCTGTTTTATCCAATTACCAACTTGATCTATGGTACTATTTTAGCATATACAAAGTAATACCTGATGTCTGATTTAAGATGAGCTTCTAATATATACAAGTATACAAGTAGCTGTTTATTGAATGAAGTTTTAAGTGAAACTAATAATATTAGTGTGTTATTAAGATACTAGTATTTGAATTCGATATTCTTAGCTATTAGTATGTAAAACGTATCAGAACATTTAAAAAAAATCTTTGATACTGTCAATCATTGAAAGCAAGATGTCAGAAAAAAATGTGTATGTACTTGAATATATATATACTACAGGATTAGGGAATATTCAAGACATTCCGTTTCAGTTTTGGAAGTAAACGTAAAGCGAATATTCAAATTTCAATTCTCTTATTTCTCTAAATGCATAACAAAATACATACAAGGAACAATAATACATTTAAACAAAATTGTATAGATAATAGCAACATAAACATGTCTAGCGTAGACTCGTCAACGTCTTAAATCTCCGTATGGTTATGTTATGTTGAGTACATGGTATTATTATCATTTATGAAATACATAACGTTTATAAGTTATGATCACGTGACAATGACATGTTACAAATTTAGTTTAAACAATATTTTATTAAAGTAAATATCATAACATTACATTGAAACAATATATATATAATAAGCAAAAGGATTCGGAAACAATGGATTGGTCGAAAATTACTAAGATTCTATTCAAGTAATAAACTTTTAAAAATTAAAAGATTCTATTGAAACTTTTGATTTAAAAATACTAACAGTGTAAAAGTTTAATATGTCACATATTTAACGAAATACTGATCTACATGCAGCCCGCAGCTGTATATTATCACTAGCTGATGACTACCTGTATTTTGTTCTGATAGCTAAATGAGCTGACAGGCGTTAATCCCATCGTAGAGAATAAAATAAATATTTCAATCAGTAACATTACATAAAACCAAATCTGTCAGTCATACTCCTAAAATAAAAACAAAATTAAACTCCACAGACCAAAGAAAGTAACATTACATAAAACCAAATCTGTCAGTCATGCTCTTAAAATAAAAACAAAATTAAACTCCACAGGCCAAAGAAAGTAACATTACATAAAACCAAATCTGTCAGTCATGCTCTTAAAATAGAAACAAAATTAAACTCCACAGACCAAAGAAAGTAACATTACATAAAACCAAATCTGTCAGTCATGCTCTTAAAATAAAAACAAAATTAAACTCCACAGACCAAAGAAAGTAACATTACATAAAACCAAATCTGTCAGTCATGCTCTTAAAATAAAAACAAAATTAAACTCCACAGACCAAAGAAAGTAACATTACATAAAACCAAATCTGTCAGTCATGCTCTTAAAATAAAAACAAAATTAAACTCCACAGACCAAAGAAGATAGCAGAGATTGTTGTGACTTAAATTTTTACTTTTGGTGGGAAATATTTTCTTACGACTTCTGACATAAATCTATTATAACCAACTTAAATTTGCTGTGTAGTTGTAGAATTTAGTACGATTTAGTCTTGTACAAAAGAACAAAAGTTAATGAGCGCAGAAAAAGTCCGTTTACGGTGTTTAAAAATCGAGAATCACTTTCAAAGTTAAATTTTCGACAGTTATCCGTTTAGATTACATCCGCATGATAATCGTACTGAATTGTGCTATGAGCAACGTTTTTTAATTTTAAACTGTTAAATTGTTAGCAACAGTTTACAAATCAATATATAATAATGTACGTATTTATATAAGTATTCATACCTTATAGCGAATGCAGGTATAATTACAACCAACAGCATGGTAACACGGTATATTGTCTTGAATATGCCTTCAATAACAGCAACAAGACATAAAACGAAATAAGACTGTTACTTCAAATTACCACAAGACAAAAAGTAAATAAATAAAGAATAAATAAATTAATTAATAAATAATAATAATAATAATAATAATAATAATAAAAACACAGGAATGACAATGATACAATTTTTTTTCTGATTCTCCCACTAGTAGTTAACACGTAAATTGGACACACCTTTACTCAAGAAATCGATCTTAAATGACGTCTTTTTCTTTTTATTAGCGGTATGTTTGTAAAGAATATTATATCGTATAGACCGTTATAGATCTCACGTTGTGTTCTAATTGATGTCTTGTATCGGAGATTAAAACACTGATGACGGTTATAATTAGTGTGGTAAATAACAATCAGTAGTTAAAGTTAGTCAGACAAAACATTAACGATTACATCTTTGACAGATACTTTGATTGTTTTCTAAATCAACATCAGAGAGAAGAAATAAAAATCAATTATAAAAATTGTTTTATTTTGCTCCAATCAAATATTCGCTTTGTTATTTTATTGATTTTAATTTGGGATGATTTTATTAAAGACGTCAGACATTTGATATGATTAGTTAATTTAGGATGCCTAATTATTTTTATGAAATAAAATTTTGTGATAGATTAAGACATGTATTGCAACTTGCTTGATTTTGTCGCGAATTTTCTTTTTTTATTTTAATTTTTTTTCAATTAATTTAAGCATTATAATTGATGTTACTTGCTGTTTTAGAACTTTAATTACAATACTGCTTCCAAAAATAACACATGGAATTGGTAATTTTGCCCCATTTTCATTAAAAAAAATTGATTTGGCTTTGATTTTTCAAATCCTAGTAATTTTCCGATTATGGTTTTAGTCGCTTAGTTCATTTTTAATTCTTTTTTTTAATTCCAAAGAAACATTTTTACCACAGCTATTGAAATGGTTTGTTTGTAAAGATATTTATTTGATGTTCTGGAAACTTATTAAAGATTATTGATGAATATTATTTTTGCATACGTTAACGGATTATGGCATTTTGTTATCTATTGTCAAGTGCTAAGTTTGATCTGTATGTGAAATAAGAAACTCAATATTAGCACATGACATGTTCTAATTTTGAATGCATTATTTCATTAAAATCTAAAAGTAACACATGACATTATTATAAGGGGTTATATTTGACTACTATCGCATTACTAAATGAGCTACAGTTTTTAAAGGACATTGTATCCAGATATCCACCTAACACAATTACGAGCCCCACTGAAAACATTCTTAAAAAATATAATACATGGTTATAAACTATTCCTTCCCGACTGTAAGACAACAAACCATTGTTTGACACAATTTTGTCATTGATAAATGTTTCTAGTATCGAAATTATATCAACAATGAACATTGTTAACATAATAAGACTTACAACTTTTGTTACAACTCTACCTTCGACATATTTTATTTTGGTTGTGTCTTGTTCGAGGATATATGCATGTTTTTATGCTTCTGCACTTAAAATTCGCAAAAGCTTGAGACTTTTATATCAATTTAATGGTACCTGGTTGTTTAAAGCGGAAATAACCAAATAGTTTGAAAAAACGTGCGAATACTGTTTTAAGAAATGTATACAGTGAGGTTCGGAATGGTATGTGGTGATACGTAAAACTGAACTAACGCTTGTGTAGAACTAAACGAAATAAAAAAAACGACTTTTCCGCAAAAAAGAATGACGTTTTTCCGAGAATATGAGATGTAAACCTTTTTGATATCAATTGGAATTATTTGTTGGAAACTAACATTATATGGTTTATCGATACCCATTACTTATAGCTTTTTATAACTTATTTTTATTTGTTTTTGTTTTATACGATTTAACATTCTGTACATTAATGTCATTTTCTTGTTCTAAATATATACAGTTATCATCTGGATAAGCTAATAGAATCTTGACTGTCAGGCTACGTTCGTCATTGTCTTTAGTGATATTTTTTGTTTTTATTTGGTTGTTTGTTGAAGGGTTTAAAGATTTTCTTCGACCAGTGAGTGGTCAAATTGATTACAAAGCCGCCAGAAACATATATACATCATCAAATAACAACAAGATCTCCAAACATGACATGCCATGGATGGTAAACAGAGGTCACGTATAACTTTACGTAAATATAAAACAATTTGTAACTGATGAGATCCGAGAAATGTTCTGATTGGTTGATAATTATGAAATACCCATAAAGATATTTTGACTAGAAGAATATAGTTTTAAAAAAACCAGAGAAGAAAGCTTTTTGATAAAATTATGAAAATTTTGGCCAGTCCCATTTAATTTTTCTCATAAATTTTATTTAACAGAGATAAATTTAACTGTTTTTCAAATAAGTAAATATGTTACGACTGCCTTAAAGTTAATTAAGCCACTTTTTGTGGGTTTTAGACAAAGACGGAGCAAATGTATGTTTCTACATTCACTCCATTTTACGTGTATGTATCAATTGTAGAAACTGTTAGAAAGAGCTTTCACAGAATAACATAATAACGCTGATTTTAAAGTAGCAAGTTGTTAGGTACAACATAATATTTTAATTCACACTTTTTCATTAATGAAAAGTTCCATAAAATCTAACTTTTATTGTCAGAGCCCTTGTCACATTACCAAGTGCCAACCCATAGTCAAATCCTATTCTACTTTTTAATTGGAATATCTTTAATTTATAATAGTTCAATAAAAAGCAAATGGTTAGGTAACGTTTTTAGATGTGGACATAAGTTTACTACAGAAGTTTTTTTTAAAAAGCATTTGACAATACCTTGTTGTATGCTTCGTGCTATTTCTACAATTTTATTTACAATATTTCAGGTATTCATTCAACATATTTTATTTCTTTCACGACATCTGACAAAGATTCCTCCATGGAAGATAATTATGCATTAGCCTACGTCAGAGGAAGAAGAACCCGATCATTAGACGAAGAACCAGTGTCCAGTATTCATTAACATGAAAGGAAAAAATAATTCTTTAACTAAACATAATGTTCTCAAAATTGAATTTGTAAATACTGAAAAAGCTAACATGGTTTAAGATGAATAATAACCTTCCTCTTAAAAAACTGTACATTGGATTAAAAGCATATATATATATATATATATATATATATATCATTGGGTTGATTTCTAGCAAAAAGCGGACGTAATCGTAAATTATGTACAACCATTTACCAAAATGCAAAATCCAATTCAGATGTTCGTCAATATCAGTAAGGGAGATGAATTAGCGTGTAAACTATCTTTCATGTTTAGATTTACAGATTCTGAGCATGCATAATATGTATAAGCTTGTAATGTATATAAATATTTTGTTTTAGTTGTTTTCAAAATAAATAAATGAGTAAATAAAGTTTGTTTAGTATATGAGCGAGGGATAACAATATGGACTTACAAACATCATTCGATACTTCCTTTCGTTTTTATGACCGCTACATAAGGAACTGTTGCTTTAATAACATGAGTTGTAATACTTTCCTTAGTTACATTGCACATATGGCACATCAAAATTTAGCAGGTATTTTTCATATATTTATACGCAGTCTAAAATAAATTAAAATATGAATTAAAATCATCCCTAAGACAGCATCAATCTTTACCTTTGGTAATTCTAGCTAAAACTAGTATTTGTCTAGTTAGCGATGTTGCAAATCAAAAATACCAAAACCATAATTTAGGTCACGTCCCAGTTTCTAAATCATTCTTTTACTAATCCTCTGAAATTACAAATAAATTTTTTTGTCAAAACTAAACACAGATATTATAATCTTGAAGTGATCTTCAAAATAACACTTTAATTTTCTAAATGTTTTAACTAAACTAACTTTCTGTTAATACCAATTTAAGAAGGAGTGAGCCAAAAAAGCTAAAAGTCCACTGAAGAAGTGTTGACGTCAGTTGTCATAGCTAAATGGCTACAATGTCAACGTAATTATTAAAATTTCAACGATGTTGATAAAAAGTATCTGATAACCATTTGTAAATTAAGTAGGATCGTTGTTGAAGAATAGGTGTTAATCTCTTAATTTAACAAATGGTTGAATTGATGAGGTGTTTTAAGTATGGTCGTATGTTAATGACTAAATGAATGAATGAATAACTTCACAAATAGCAAAAAAGAAAAAAAAAAAAAAAAAAAAAAAAAAAAAAAAAAAAAAAAAAAACAACTATAGTTAGAAACTTAGAAATAATATACTTTTCAATATATACAATAATGGCATATTTATAATAGATATTCTATAGTGCAGCAATTGTGCAACTGAAACAAAAATATCATATTGTAAAGAACAGTCATAAACAAAATAATTTGGTTCTTCTTGTCCAGGCAAATCGTATAAACAATGGTATCTCTGTTTTATAACGACCCCATTAAATATTTTGGTAATAAGGATATATTGAAGTGATATGATAAATATGCTTCTAATTCATACTTAAAATAAAAAACAAAATCACACAGTTTCTTAATTTTTCGCATGAGTTAATGGCTGTAAACCCCTGCTGGCAATTTATGCGCTGCTTAACAACTTCAGAACAGCAACATATAAAGTCTAGCCACATGTCATTCGAACCCAAATAAAACAATAATTCTCGAACGTGTAAAACCAAATATTTTGTTTACCATGTACTACAGCATTATATAATACCTAATAAATAACAATTTTAACCAATATCTATAATTCTATGTTTTTTTTGTAATATTTATCGGAAAATGACCAGTTCGCCACCCATAAAATTTGGGAGAGCATTTTTAGATAAACACCTATTAAAAACCATTTCTATATCATTGGCACGATGGAATCCCCGAACCTCTGAACCATAATGCAGAATAGATCCAACCATACTGTCGAATAATAATAGTTTTGTTTAATATCAATGTAAAATTTCTACAGAGTGCTGCGTATAGTGCTTTAGAACCTTTTTGTGAATTCGTTTTTGTGTTTTTAGACATTTGCCATTGTAATGGGATTTAGAGACCATAGAATGATATCTCGATGCATTTTATTCTTTAATTTTATTTAATTATTTCAATCATTGTAAATTGACTGTCGCGAGAATTAAGGGAAATTTAATTAACTTGCCACTAGACATATAATTTAATTATGCACAATCATAAAAGTTTTATCATTTTGAAAAAATATTTGAAATTATATATTATAACAGACACTTTTATGTGTCAGCGAGAGAAAAAAATTGCTTTAAAAGCGATTTTTAAGCTATTCGCGATAAAAGCAAATTTTTAAATCTCAGAAGATTAATATCCGTTCGTGTTTGCGTGAGAATAACCAGGATGTACTATGGTCTGCCTTTTTCTAGTGTGCATTCAAAGGCGACTCTTTATAAAGTTGCTTCTCAACGAATCAATATGTACCACTCCGTCAGTCATATTATCCTAACATCGTGTGAACCAGTCGATACTCTGTCCTCCTAATGTCGAGCGTTAGGCGAGAAGGCAATTTCTTCCATATCTGCTCATGTGAGATAGGGTTTTCCCCTATTATGTGAGAAATGTGTTTCTTGCACCCCAGATAGAAATTTCCATATTAAGAGCGGTGCTAGATATTTCCATCTTGCACCCCCCTGTACAAGATAGCTTACACGCTCTTTTTCCCGCGAAGATTTATCAATGTATCGATACTTTGAGAACCTTTTAAACCCAAGAATCTGGCATACCTTTGCTTAAAAAATAAATGGAACAGGTAATAATACAGTTTTAATTTAAAATGTAATTTTAAAAACTTTTTTTCTTAATCAATAACAAGTTTATTTCATATTACAATAATTTAATATGACGTAATTTTTATATGACGTAATGTTAATATGAATTATGACGTCACGCTGTTTCCTGTTTTTTGTATTCACACGCCACTTCCATCATATGTTGAATTTTGATTTTTAATAGAACTTGTATATTTTGTGGTGCAAGAAATAGAATCAATCACTACTTATGGTGTCAGATAGGGAAATCTCAACCCTCGTTCTAATATATCTGGCCAAGAACTCGGCAAGCCTCGTTCTGGACCAGATAAACGAAAAAAAAACCTTATTATAAAAAATAAATTCCAATCTGCCCCCTGAAGATAAAACCGATTTGGTGCGAAACTAAAAACAAATTGAAAATGTAACAAGGCTATCTCTCAAAACTAATATTAAGTATATCTGTAATAATTTTTTTATTTATTTTTTTTAATTGTTATTTTTGCATTCAACATAACATGTATACATTTATACTTATTATCAACATAATATTCATACAATAACATACAGATATGAATGATCATAAACCAAGACATAGATATCTAGTTAATAAAAACAATGTTTCAATAAATTATCTACAACAAGGTTATGTTGAATGTTTAATGAGAGAGAGAGAGAGAGAGAGAGAGAGAGAGAGAGAGAGAGAGAGAGAGAGAGAGAGAGAGAGAGAATACACTCTTATCTTTTATTTCTAGTTTACAATGCCAGAAATTGGTCCCATATCATTAAAAAATGTTCGTAGTCCCCTTTTTTGTTGCTATAGATTTTTGAACATTTATATAAAGGAATCATTTGTTTTATTTTAAATAAAAGATCATTAGTACCAAGGATATTAAGTACGATTCTATACTGGAACCAATGTAACTTGGTTCCAGTTAGAGGATTAAATATGTTTTTGTATATTCTGTTCCAGTTTTCATCTGTTAAATCTTTAAATAAGTTGTCCCATTTAAATCTTGAAGTTGGTTTACATGAGTTGTATTTTAGTATGTTATACATATCTTTCGATCCACATTTATTTTTTAACAGTTTTTGGATGTTATTTGGAATGAATAGATAATGAACTTTTTTCAGTTTTTGGCAATTAATTTGCTTTAGCATTTGTTTTGTGGCATTTATTATGGATAAATAGTTAATGAAGTTTAAATCACACTGGAAATTAGTATTAAGTTCGCCACAAGAAAGAAAATCATTGTTATTATTAATTATATCATTTACATAATAAATGCCTTTAGAATACAGGTTTTTATAGAATGCTGAATTTTTCCTAACTTTGATATTTGAGTTATACCATAGACAAAATTTCGCCGGTTCGATCCATTTATTAATTTCAGTGTCTTTCTCGATTAGTGTTTTCCATGCAATAAAAACATCACTCAAAAATTTGTTTTTTAACTTGTTTGCAACCTGAGTAAGAAACGTTTCCCCAACCTTAAACATCTTATCAAGATTAACTTGAGAATTTATTATGTTGGTCCATTTGCCTGTAGTGTGAATCAGTCTACGGATCCAAGTTGTCTTGAGAGCTAGGACATATGAATTTAGATGAATCATTTTTAAACCCCCTTCTTGATGATTTCTTATCATAATATCTCTTTTTATCCTATCCACTAGACTGTTCCAAACGAAATTATAAAATAATCTATTTAATTCTTTCAGAAATTTTTGGCTAGGGTTGGGAATTGAAATAAACAAGTGATTAAACTGAGATATTAAAAATGTTTTCAATACAGATATAATACCTATGGGAGTCAGGTTACGTTTTTCCATGTTTCAAGTAGAATGTTTACTTTTGTCACGTTTTTATTGAAATTCAAGTCACAGATTTTATTCATATCAACATCAAAAATAATTCCGAGTAAGTTAAATCGTGTTATTCCCCATTTAAGTTTGTATTCTTTACAAAGTTCCTCACTACTATATTTTTGCTACCTATCCAAACGTTTTGTGTCTTCTCAAAATTAATTTTAAGTCATGATATACGAGCAAAGTATTCTAATTCCAACAAAGATTCTTTTAAAGATTTTTCAGATCCATCTAGTGTAAGAGATGTACCATCTGCAAATAAAGATATTTTAAATTCAAAGTTTTGTGTATTTATTCCAGATATGTTCTTATTATTTCTTATTTTCTCTGCCAAGATTTCAACACAAAGCAAAAATAAATAAGGAGATAGTGGGTGACCTTGTCTGCATCCTCTTCCAATGTTAAAAAAGTTCGATAAATTTCCCCCTTGATTCACAGCCGATTTAAAATTTTTATAAAATGTGAATATATAAATATATAAATCTGTAGTAATTTAAGGGTAGCATCTAAGGGAAATTGATGAAGCTAAAATTGTTTAAAGTTGACAATTGATAAACAAACGAATTATATGTATTATGTTTGGGTTATACGTGGTTTAGAAGTCAAAACATTTGAGAAAATAATGCATAAGAATGCCGAAGACGCCCTGGTGTGCATAGTAGTCTTAAATCATGTAACCCATATTTACAGAGTAATCTTCTAGAGTTCCAATATCATTTCGGACCTAAAGTCCCAAAATGTCTTAAAAAGAATGTGGACTGTAACAATTTCTCTTAGATCTTTAATGTCATTTGCGTCCGTCTCAAAAGCACGTCATTATTGGAATTTGACTTTGATATTTCTTAAAACCTGACACTGGGATCGTTCTGAATGTAACTGATTTACTACCTCCAGTTTGGCAAATGTTTAACCGTATTGGTCGGGCTAACCCGTATCGGTCGGGCTAACCCATATCGGTCGTAACCCCAAAATTGTTTGTCGCATATTTTATTAACTTTATTAAGTTTCATTAAACTAAGTTTCTAACAAAAAGTGAATCACCAATGGGTAATATTGTCTGACTGAATTTTGGTTTTAAACGCATTTTACGTAACCAGGTTAACAAAAATGACTAAACAAAGGTAGTGAAAGGTGTTGTTTTGGATTAGATTGACGATCCTGACACTTTCCTAACGGTTGATTTTTGATACACATATCGTTTTTTAATGATTTAAAAAGAATCTTTGTTTGTTATTTGTAAGTATCAAACCTTTTTTTTTTTTTGAAAAAAAAAAAAAATTGGAAAACCGCTACCTATAATTTGAAGGACGGTAAAAATTAAGACGTAGGTGGGACAAAATTGTGCTTGTTAACTTGTCTCTAGGACGAAAGAGGAATAAAATTGTAGATTTGAGTGATGATTAACAGTGATATTGCATTGTCCTTATACAGGTAAAAATAAAATTGAGGGAATCCTCTATCTAAAGGACAATTAAATATGGCTGTGGGTAATTTGCTTTTAAAAACTTTTGAAGAAGATGATCTAAAATGTCGGTTTATATTTTTAATACTTAAGATTTTAAAAATGAATAAAGGGGTATATTTTTCTATCAACAAACAATTAAAAACCAGTTTATAAGTGTAAATAAAAATATCACTGAATTACAATTCCCATTGATATCTACTGTAATCCCCTTGTAATTGATACATTGTATTTAAATCAGAAAGTTTTTTTGAAAATTTTATTGTTTTTTGATAATTTTCTTAAAGACTATTATCGATAGCTAATAACAATAAATTGCAAAAATGTACAGCACGGAAATATCTTACATGGTAGCAAGAGTTGTTGCACCTAAAATACTTATTTTTCCCAAAATTTGCTGGGTTTTTTAACCATTTTCTTGAAATGTAATATAGATAGAGAATAACAATAAATTGCAAAAATGATCAATCAACTTCTTACCATTTTTTACCGACTATCATTATACCAGTATGGATTATTACAAATTTAAAATTTTGAATTTAATAGGCGGATGTATTCGCCTATAGTAAAATAGCTTCACTATATCCTATCTATAATATCATACGTCATACTAAATTTTAATTAAAACTGCTTCTTTGAGAAACACATGTTTTTTAATATATTTTTATAAGATTTTGTACATTTTATCGTATAATAATTAAAATAATAGGTTAAAAAGAATTGTTAGTTTTAGCGACTTTTGGTCGTTCGTGAAGGGTCATTACTCAATGTAATGAAAAATGCTAAACAATTTATCATATATAGTTTGACTAGATGTAGAACAAAAAGAAATAATGACTTCTCCCCGTTAATGTTGAAAAGAAGATTTCAACAGTAACGAATGCATCAGTCAATCATATGACTTGATATTACTAATATCAAAATGTGTTATATCTTAATTCTTGAGTTCTGCCAAGAAAACCAAACAGTGGACATTTACCCGTTAATACATTGAAGAATAGACCAATCAATCATCGAGTATTGTAACTGTGAATTTGGAAGTAATTTTCAAACTCTAACGAATGATGTTACAAACATAAAACTTTTACTAAAAGAGATCTTATAACAGTGACAGCTATATAAATCAATTGAATTGACATCGTTAAGACAAGTTTCGAAGTATTTTTAATTCTTGAATTCTCCAAATGAAGAAGGACTTTTTACCATTAGTGTTTGATGGTGTAACAGTGACAAATAGACAAATCAAATCACCTGACATCATTACGTCGACAACATTTGTTTTAATTCTTAAACTCAATGATAATATCGGAAGGATAACATCAATACGTTTTAAGATTTTTGTAAATACAGACAGGTTTTCACCGGGTTTCTGATCGTTTATTTTATGGCATAATTAAAACTACAGGATTTTAACTCACTACGACGTTTCTTGTTTGAAACTATTTGTTTCCAGTGTTTGACATTTGTTGACAGTAAAAGAAAGAAAAGGGAGCGTGCGTGACATAAAGTGTTACAACACTGAACACAAAACTAAATTTTATTTTAAACAAGCATTCTGAGAGTATTGCAAAACAATACATAGTCCCCTACCGGTCGCATATTTCACTAATCCCAAAGTTTTAGGTAAAATGTACCTTATTATATGGTACAAAGATTTACAGTTATAAATTATACATGTTTTTCAAGATGGCAGATGGAAACGAAACATAAACTTGATCTGTAACTCATCATGGTAGAGTCACATACAAAACATTAGTTCCATTTCTGCAAGCGTGTAGAAAAAAAGTGCGGAAAAACTAAAATTTCTGTGAATTTTCAAAGATCAAAGGGCTATAACTCCAGTAAAAATTAGCAGATGGAAACGAAACATAAACTTGATCTGTAACTCATCATGGTAGACTCATATTCCAAAAATCAGTTCATTATCTAAAAGCAATAAGAAAAAAAAAAAGAGCGGAAAACTGAAATTTCAGTGAAGTTTGAAAGTTCAAAGGGCCATAACTCCCGTAAAAATAAGCAGATGGAAACAAAACAAACTTGATCTGTAACTCATCATGGTAGAGTCACATACAAAACATTAGTTCCATTTCTGCAAGCGTGTAGAAAAAAGTGCGGAAAACTAAAATTTCTGTGGATTTTCAAAGATCAAACGGCCATAACTCTGGTAAAAATTAGCAGATGGAAAGGAAACGTAATCTTGATTTGTAACTCATCATGGTAGACTCATATACCAAAAATCAGTTCATTATCTAAAAGCATTTAGAAAAAAAGTGTGGAAAACTGAGGCGTGACAGACGGACGGACGGACAGACAGACAGAGTACAAACCTATAGTCCCCTTTTGCTTTCGCCCGTAGGAGACTAAAAATAAGCGGCATATATAAAAAAAACTAACAGAAATCGAATCGTGTAAAAAATAGAAATAAAACCCACATATTGGGACCACCAATTGTAAATTAAAAATAATTATCAGTGGATCATTTAAAACCCGATTAAAGGTTCTCAATCATTAAATTTATGTTAAAAAAAAAATAAGAAAAATATATAAGATAAACCAATAACTCTCACATGTATATGTTATTCATATAAAAATTAGAACTTAATTCAAATACACAAAATGTTGAGTACAGATGTACTTTGTTCAAAGACAGCTAGTAAAGGATCTTCGTTTGAGTAAGTCTGAACAATACACAGAAGGAACCATCGCTCCATTATCAAACATGAAAAATATTATTAGTCCCCTACCGGCGAAAGCCGAAGGGGACTAAAGGTTTGCATTCTGTCTGTCTGTCCGTCCGTCCGTCCGTCCGTCCGTCCGTCCGTCACACCTCAGTTTTCCACACTTTTTTTCTACACGCTTTTAGATAATGAACTGATTTTTGGTATATGAATCTAACATGATTAGTTACAGATCAAGTTCACGTTTCGTTTCCATCTGCTAATTTTAACCGCAGTTATGGCCCTTTGATCTTTGAAAATTCACAGAAATTTTAATTTTCCGCACTTTTTTTCTACACGCTTGCAGAAATGGAACTAATGTTTTGTATGTGACTCTACCATGATGCGTTACAGATCAAGTTTATGTTTCGTTTCCATCTGCCATCTTGAAAAACATGTATAATTTATAACTATAAATCTTTGTACCATAAAAAAGGTAAATTTTACCTAAAACTTTGGGATTAGTGAAATATGCGACCGGTAGGGGACTATGTATTGTTTTGTAATACACTTAGAATGCTTGTTAGTCCCCTACCGGCGAAAGCCGAAGGGAAAATAGGTTTGCACTCTGTCTGTCCGTCTGCTTTCCACACTTTTTTTTTTCTTAATGCTTTTAGATAATGAACTGATTTTTTGGTATATGAATCTACCATGATGAGTTACAGATCAAGTTAATGTTTCGTTTCTGTAACTCATCATGGTAAACTCATATCCCAAATATCAGATAAATATCTAAAAGCATTTAGAAAAAAGAGCGGAAAACTGAAATTTCAGTGAATTTTCAAAGTTCAAAAAGCCATAACTCCCGTAAAAATTAGCAGATGGAAACGAAACATAAACTTGACGTGAATCTCATCATGGTAGAGTCACATACCAAACATTAGTTCCATTTCTGCAAGCGTGTAGAAAAAAAGAGCGGAAAACTAAAATTTCTGTGAATTTTCAAAGATCTAAGGGCCATAACTCTGGTAAAAATTAGCAGAAGGAAAGGAAGCGTGAACTTGATCTGTAACTAATGTTTGGTATGTGACTCTACCATGATGAGTTGCAGATCAAGTTAGCATTTCATTCTGGTCCGCAAATTTTTACATGAGGTATGGCCCTTTGAACTTTGAAAATTCACTGAAATTTTAGTTTTCCGCTTTTTTTCTAAATGCTTTTAGATAATGAACTGATTTTTGGTATATAAGTCTACCATGATGAGTTACAGATCAAGTTTACGTTTCCTTTCCATCTGCTTATTTATACCGGAGTTTTGGCCCTTTGATCTTTGAAAATTCACAGAAATTTTAGTTTTTCCGCACTTTTTTCTACACGCTTGCAGAAATGGAACTAATGTTTTGTATGTGACTCTACCATGATGAGTTACAGATCAAGTTTATGTTTCGTTTCCATCTGCCATCTTGAAAAACATGTTTAATTTATAACTATAAATCTTTGTACCATATAATAAGGTAAATTTTACCTAAAACTTTGGGATTAGTGAAATATGCGACCGGTAGGGGACTATGTATTGTTTTGCAATACTCTCAGAATGCTTGTTGAATTAATAATCAATTGTCTCATTAAGTGTTTGCTTTGCTTTTCTTGTCATGTGACTGTTTATCATTGATTGGAATTTTTAGTGGTTGCGTCAATTGTTGCCAAACACGTTTTTTTTGTTTTGTTTTGTTTTTTTTTTCAGTTTTATAGGTGTACACGAACGCAACACAAAAAATAAAGATATCAACTATCAAGATCAATAAGTAATGTCTCGTCACAAAGAGCTGGTTGCTGGTGGTTGTATCGAATGTTGCCAATTTTTTATTTCTATACAAACGCACACACGCACTTTTGTTAAAATTTATTCACTATGAAAATTTTCGCTGTGACAAAAACTTGAACGTAATCAACCCACATTATTCTATGTTTAAAAGACGTACTTGATAATAGCTAAAATTAAACTATACACAAAGTAGGAAACATTGAACGAAAAAGTAAAGGCTCTAAAAATGAACCTTGCAGAACGTGCAACAAAAAAATATCGATCCAAACCTTATCATCTTCTTTATAATTGGAGGTGGACATCTAGTAAGTCAGGATTAAGTCTTGAATATTTTACGGAATGGGCTTCTCTACAAGTAGCTTAATCGTTTATAATGTATTATATTATTTTTAGGTTTATAAATGTTTTAACACCGCCATATTATATACTGTAATAAGATAGATATCCTTTAAAAATATACAACCTATCACATAAGAAATATCTTACTACATATAACACACAATACAAAATCACCTGATTGTTACTTACATGTTTATTTTATTTTCTATAATAATAATAATAAAAATAATAATAATAATAATAATAATAATAATAATAATAATAATAATAATAATAATTATAATAATAATAATAATAATAATAAATATAATGATAAATATAATGATGATAATAATAATAATAATAATAATAATAATAATAATAATAATAATAATAATAATAATAAGAAGAAGAAGAAGAAGAAGAAGAAGAAAAAAATAAGAAAACAAGATAGGACCGCTTTAGAAGAAACCTTAACTCTCGTTGAGACTACCTTTTTCAACCAGTGTCCGGCCCAAATTAGTTTTTCAACATTCTGATCACTAAAGATCACTAATTTTAGTGTTGAGGACATGAAATGACGCAATCCTTTTTGCAGCAGGAGATAGTTGTTTTTATAAAAGCGATTACTTCTTGTTGTCCTTAGAGATAGAAATGAATTTTTAAAAATATAATCTCTTTCAAACCATTTATTTATTTATCATCCATCATAACTTAAAAACGTTTTGATATGTAACAGGAGGGAGGTAAATTTGAAAAACCCAACTTCCTTGCCGAGTGCCACGGGTGAAATCGAACACGATCGTTCCTGGTGTTAAGCCACAAGATTTAAAAATCCAAAATCTATAGCCTGGTAGTAAGTCACTATATAATATAAAGGTCTGTGTAAGTGACATCAGCAACAGTGTTTAAAAGTGTAACATCTGTTTTAGCAAACTTTAACCTGACCTCTCTCTCTCTCTCTCTCTCTCTCTCTCTCTCTCTCTCTCTCTCTCTCTCTCTCTCTCTCTCTCTCTCTGTTTAATTTAAACTTTGTAATTTTATAATAATAAACGAAAATAATTTTGTTTATAATTTATATACTATTTTTAATCTAAGTCAATATTTTCTGCCTTTAAAAAGGAATGATTGTGTTAAAAAATGAAATTAACTCGACGAAAGTTGATTAGATCTGGTTTTGTAATCGACGTTTATTGTTTTAATGATCTTCAGCTAATGTGAATATAAATCATAGCAAACAAAGGATAGGTAACAAACACCTAAGAGACGTGATTATTACGAAAATAAACTCGCCAATTCATCATATATCTTCATACAATCGGTGATCATGTTCCGTCTACAGAGTCATTTTTCGTTAATTGAAATGTTATTTATATATCTTCTGGAGAGATATTCAGATCTAATTAATTGATAATTTTTTATGTCATTGCACCATCAAATATTTTTTTAGATCTTTTTGATGTGTATTTTCAACCCATTTTTATTTGTAACAAAACTGACCATTTACCTGAGGCAATGTACTCTATCTTCCGATTTCAGAAACTCTAAACGACACGATTACTTTTAAGTTTGGGGGTTGCTGAGAGCAATCATGATGGTTTTCTGACACCCAAAGTCAGAGTTTCGGAGAACGTTTGTAATACACCAGAGGACGTAAAACCATCCGATAGGAGAGCTATTCTGAACACGACTGATGACAAAAGATTTTATAGTGATCCGATAGATCCATGATAACAAATAAATTTAAGTTGAGGGTATTTTCTTTGAAATATAAATGACTGAACCAGCAGTAATAGTGATAAATATATTTACATATAAGTCAAATACTTTTGTATTATTTAAAAAATAAGTACAAGTGACCTTAAAAATATATAATATCCAGTCAAATTTTTGACTTGTGAGACACTGTTTTATATTATATATTTTTCTGTTAAGAACTGATGTTTATATCGAGGTTATAAAGGTTTGAATTGGACTGTTATTTAAATATATATATATATATAATTAAAACCATCATCAAAACAATGTTCAAGTAACATTTTTGCTTTCTCTTAAGAAGTAAAACGAAAAATGGTCATGACTATACCGTAAACTCACTCATAAGTATACCGTAAACTCACTCATAACTATTCCTTAAACTCACTCATAACTTTTCCGTAAACTCACTCATAACTATACCGTAAACTCACTCATTACTATACCGTAAAGTCACTCATACCTTTTCCGTAAACTCACTCATAACTTTTCCGTAAACTCACTAATAACTATACCGTAAACTCACTCATAACTATACCGTAAACTCACTCATAACTATTCCGTAAACTCACTCATAACTTTTCCGTAAACTCACTCATAACTATACCGTAAACTCACTCATAACTATACCGTAAACTCACTCATAACTTTTCCGTAAACTCACTCATAACTATACCGTAAACTCACTCATAACTATACCGTAAACTCACTCAATGTCCGATTTATCCAATGTTTCTGTGTATCTTGAGTTTTGCCTGTAAGTTTCTAATTTGTTACTGTTGATGTTTTTTTCAACCGTTATTTAGTTCATTTTTAAGAAAAGGTCACAAAGGGCTAGATTTGAAGAGTATGATGGGTGTGGCAATACATATCCTTCTCCGACTTAAAAAATTACTTCACAAGCTCAGATGTATCTGACGGACCATTATCATGAAGTAAACCCACATGCTTAAATCGAACAGTTTACACTTTTAGCTTCCGCAAGGTGGATTTTCTGAAATCACATGAGGATATTTGATACTATATCGTTAATGACAGAATAAGAAACAAAAGAGGCGACCAAGACCCAATAGTTTAATCCATACATAGTTTTGGATAACGGATGACAAACATGACCGAGATTTTGAGGAATGGAATGTTTGTCTGCATGGTCTGACTGTGAGCTAACGAGATAAAGTCGCCCAATGTCACACTAGTACAGATAGGTCAAAACACGTTCTTACATGTTCCACATACAATAACTTGATCTTTGATGAGTCATAACAGATACATAAACTTGCCGTCGTCGCGAAAAGATGAAAAATTGCTGAGTTACGATATACAACATTATAACCAAACTTTTAACAATAATTTTCAGGAAAAAAAAACACAAAATGAATATGTGTTCAGTCAACACAACTTTTTAACATTTGAATAGATTTCCAATGGCATTCAAAGTCTACGTTTGGTTCCAAGAAGAGTGGTAAAATGACAACGTTCTGCATGACGTAAATAGCGCCTGAAAAACATAGGCCGGAGTGACGGTGCATTACATCAAAGTGATGTCATTTCACTTATTAAGGGTCGTGTATGTTCTGAAAAAAAATTGAGTAAACCGGGGTACTCAGGAGAAAACGACTCATCTACAATACGTGAACAGCGAAACTTTGTCAATCTGGGACTTAAACCTAGGAAATGAGAGGCGCAGTGATTTGTAAATAACGCTTCGAACACTCGACAAGCTGTGGGGCGCAGTGATCTGTAAATAACACTTCCAAACATTCGACAAGCTGAGAGACGCAGATTTCTGTAAATAACACTTCCGAACATTCGATAAGCTGTGATGCGCAGTGATCTGAAAATAACACTTCCGAACATTCGATAAGCTGTGAGGCGCAGTAATCTGTAAATAACACTTCCGAACATTCGATAAGCTGTAAGGCGCAGTTATCTGTAAATAACACTTCCGAACACTCGACAAGCTGTGAGGCACCGTGACCTGTAAATAACGCTTCTGAATATTCGACAAGCTGTGAGGCGCAGTGATCTGTAAATAACATTTCCGAACATTCGATAAGCTGTGGGGGGGGGCAGTGATCTGTAAATAACTCTTTCGAACATTCGACAAGCTGTGGGGCACAGTGATCTGTAAATAACTCTTTCGAACACTCGACAAGCTGTAGGGCGCAGTGACCTGTAAATAGCTCTTCCGAACACTCGACAAGCTGTGAGGGACAGTGACCTGTAAATAACACTTCCGAACATTCGATAAGCTTTGAGGGGCAGTGACCTGTAAATAACACTGCCGAACATTCGATAAGCTGTGAGGGGCAGTGACCTGTAAATAACACTGCCGAACACTCGACAAGCTGTGAGGGGCAGTGACCTGTAAGTAACACTTCCGAACATTCGATAAGCTTTGAGGGGCAGTGACCTGTAAATAACACTGCCGAACATTCGATAAGCTGTGAGGCGCAGTGATCTATAAATAACTCTTTCGAACACTCGACAAGCTGTAGGGCGTTGTGACCTGTAAATAGCTTTTCCGAACACTCGACAAGCTGTGAGGCGCAGTGACCTGTAAATAGCTCTTCCGAACACTCGACAAGCTGTGAGGGGCAGTGACCTGTAAATAACACTTCCGAACATTCGATAAGCTGTGAGGCGCAGTGATCTATAAATAACTCTTTCGAACACTCGACAAGCTGTAGGGCGCAGTGACCTGTAAATAGCTCTTTCGAACACTCGACAAGCTGTAGGGCGCAGTGACCTGTAAATAGCTCTTCCGAACATTCGGTAAGCTGTGAGGGGCAGTGACCTGTAAATAACACTTCCGAACATTCGATAAGCTTTGAGACACAGTGATCTGTAAATAACGCTACTGAACACTCGAACAGCTGTTTGGCACAGTGATATGTAAATACTCGCAAGCAATGACACAAGATAAAGATATATCTCAAGAAAGATAACTCTTCCAAGAATGCCAAGCAGATATTTAATATAAACGTTAATATTATCGATGTTATGACCGATAAAATACATGTACCTCCGATAAAATATTCTTATTTTGTGTTCACCAAAACTATATAAAATATTTAATAAGGTTAATAAAACAATAGATTTAATTTATATACAAAATTTAAGTAGTTTTGTTGTAAACGTAGCACACGTACACATTTGATTTATTTTGTCGTATATATCAAGACAGTAAGTTCCATCATGGTGTAAATACCGCAGTACACCTGTTAAATCAGGGACTACCCTGTTACTATCATCTTATTACGTTATTATAAACAAATGTATCGGTGAGATTTCTAAATATCCAAGAAACAACAATATGAACACGAAATATTACAAATAATACTAATTGTAAAAATGTAGAAGTCCAGTAGCCAATATAGTCTAGAAGTCCAGTAGAACAGTAATCCAGTGGTCCAGTAGACCAGAAGTCCAGTATACCAGTAGGCCTGAAG
The DNA here is from genome assembly GCA_029721355.1 of Tegillarca granosa. NCBI lineage: Eukaryota > Metazoa > Mollusca > Bivalvia > Arcoida > Arcidae > Tegillarca > Tegillarca granosa. The sequence continues at coordinate 36,224,787 of CM056606.1, read as the reverse complement.
TCCAGTATACCAGTAGTCCGTAAACCAGAAGTGCAGTATACCAGTGGTCCAGTATATCAGAAGTCCAGTATACCAGTGATCTAGGAGACCAGAAGTCCAGTATACCAGTGATCCAGTGGTCCAGTATACCAGTGGTCCAGTAAACCTGAAGTCCAGTATACAAGTGATCCAGTAGACCTGAAATCCAATAGACCATTAGTTTAGTATTGTAGTGGCCTGCTTATAAAACATGTACTGGGTTCTAAATGGAGTTGTTAGCATGTTGCTTTTGTTACATAATACGCGTGGACATATCATTGGTTTAGCTGTTCGGCTACCACTTCAAGTAAGTAAGAACCCAATAATAATAATAATAGTAATAATAATAATAATAATAATAACGACAACAATGATGATGATGATGATGATGATGATGCTGTTGCTGCTGCCGATGATACACACTATTTTGTAACAAATAAATGTAAACTATCTTCTGTATTTTGAAAGAAACACACATACACACATCGTATCGATATAAGCGTACTTTTATTTTCGCTTGGTCAGGTGATGGCCAATGCAAATGCATTAATATATGGAAAGAGATTTTTTGCAAAAGGAAGCTATGTTGTAATAAAGTGAATTAATATTCTTAGTTTTTACTTTGAGATTAAGTGCTATAATTTTTTTATTATAAAAATTGTCAAGTATCTTAAATCAAACAAAAATCAAAATATAAACAGATAAAGAAGCCTAAAAGGTAACCACATCGTTCTTTTGAAAATAAAGAGTATTGCAAGTTAAAACATGAAGTTAGAGCATTCACAAAATAAATCATCATAAAGAGTTCTGAACACTTTGACAAGGACGTGATTTTTGGAAGCTAGACTAGATTTTTATATGATAGTGCCTACTGTTGTCACTCTATAGTAGAATTATAATTTATACAGGACGGTCTAGCATTAACGTTGTGCTATTCAAAATTAGAAATTAAGTTAGTTTTAACCTCTTCTTCTATACTGAGAAAATATGATCATTTGAGATAGATAATTTTGCATTTTGAAAACACCCTCGATGTCTAATATGCAAGTTACTTGCCACACACACACACACACACACACACACACACACACACTTGTAAATCTGGCCCCAGTTTCACAATCATTTACTCAATTGAGTGTACACTCAACTCAAATATTTTCATTTTCCCCTCATTTCTATTTTAAAAACTTTAAGTTTTATGAGACAATGTTTTGTTTTGTTCAACAAAGCTACACTTTACAATCTAAATATAACATCAAATATTCAGGCAATTTTAACAGTGTAATATCTTAAAAATTGACATTAAAATATTCCAGTCTTTGAGTCGAGTGTACACTCAGTTGAATGAACGATTGTGAAACTGGGACCTGTATTTTTGTTTACTTTGTTATATATATGAGATACGAGCTATAGCTCATAAGACATGTAGATTTGACCAATAAATAATTCCTGTATACTGAATAATCACCGACATATTTAGATTGTTCAACAGTGATTTTTACTGAAAGATTCAACATTTTTTTTACATCGAGCTAGCTGGTAATATCTAGTTATAATACCATCGGTTTGCAGGAGTCAATTATATTTCAAATAAAATATTTTACAGGGGTTTCAAGCTGCACCCGGAGCACCTTGGCCTTATCCAAAAGTATGGAAAAATTCAACAACGGTATATAGCTTAAATTCTGAAGTATTCCAGATGACAGGAAATATGATGCATTGTATTATAATGTCAGAGGCAATACAACGATACTTAAAACTCGTGTTTTTCGAAAAGAACGTCATGACTGACAGGACAGTCAAAGAAATAAAATCTCTACACATTTTTGTTGAAGATGAAATATGTCACGACTTGCCTGATGAAAATATGATAGAATCATGTAAGTATTAAACAATTATTGCAAAAAAGTTTTGCCGACTTTTCACATGATCCATACCCCAATTACGTTTTGGTAGAAAAAATCAAACTTGTTTACGTCATAAATTATTTGAATAACACCAATATATATATATTTTCATTTGCCTTGTGAAATTCCCATAGCTGCAAGCTTTAGAGCCGTTGTAATTATTACTGACAATGAATGCCAAAAAATTTTGTCACTCCGTGTATGAATACATATAAAATGCAATACACAATCCGGAACTACATTATCGTAGGTAAACAAACATGACTGTCACGTCACGTTTGTTTACATTCGAGATGAGACTGAAAAACACATTTACGAGATATTACAAAGTAAAATCAAAGAAATTGATAAAATAATATTTTGATAACATATATAGGCACCTGGCTGATATTCACCTGTGAGAGACAGAGTGGTGTTTTTGATGGCCTGTTGAAAGAACAGACAACAGATCAGTCAAAACCATCAAACCACAAAAAAATTTTGAACAATCGCATCTTTAAAAAATTCTTCCTACCTTGACAAAGCTGCTATATACCCTATTATTTTGAGACAATGTATAATGGTACAACTTGTCAATCAATATTGTGTCTCGCGGGATGTAAATTTCAAGTGATGTAAATTTCAAATGGAATTAGATTCACGCATGTATGCCACACCCAGTGAAAATTGTCCGTTTCACAAGCTATGTTTGTTGATCGGAAAAACTGAAAAATCATCTACATGCTTTTAATCAATTTACAAGGAATACAATAGCAACTCCTCAAAAGTACAATACATGGTTTAAGTACTACACAACTCCTTGCTAACCTTAAAACGGCCATTTTTTAAATTTTGAGAGATATTTGCACCACACCAGGAGTAAAGAATAAGTATACTTCTCACTGCTTTGCAGTCTACATTTGAATGATACTGAGTATGAAACTAGGCACATTATTTAAGAGTGAATCTCAACCTAAAAATGTTGACATTTCAGAAAAAATCTCTCGGTAAATCCCTGTCTACTCACATATCACAGATTCGAAACCCACATGCTTGGCCATTGAAAATTATCCTCAGCTACAGTACCCCCCTTCCCGTTTCAGATTCACAAATTTCACTTCCGACATTTAGCCAGCAATCTTTTACTCCAAACTTCTTTGCAAATTGAAATGGGGCCACACAGGTGCACCCGATTTTCGACTGAAATATAGTCCACAAATAACAACACATTTATCGTTGATATTCAATTTTTATACATATTATTTATATCCAATATTCTAAAACAAAATTCATTATGTTAATGGAAAATCGAGAAAATACCATCAAAATACCTGATAACACTATAATTTTTCAAACCAAAACTCCCCGTTGTTACCCCACATTAAAAATATTGCGGATGAATAATGTGTCGTTCTCGGTCTTAAATTCAGCTGTTGCGTCTATTGGACACCCCCGATGTGCATGTGTTATAGATGGGAATTTTTTTCTTAAAATAAATGAATAATTTTTTAAAAAAAATATTAAACGAAAATATAACAATTGAACTGTTTTAAAATGGTATTCATTGTCAGTATGAAGGCAACAACTTTGCAAGCAAACTTGTCATAACGCGCTAACGCGCGTTATTCCGTTTGCTTGCAAAGTTGTTTCCTTCATACTGACAATGAATACCATTTTAAAACAGTTCAATTGTTAAATATATATATATATATATATATATATATATATATATATATATATATATATATATATATATATATATATATATATATAGATGTAGGAAAATGAAAAGAATTCGACAACACGACTATGTCTTATATTAACTTATCTCTATATCTGTACTTATGTAACAATAATATAAATATGATCAGGTAAAGTGTTGATAAGAAAAGATTATAAACTTGTATAACATCTTTTCAAAGAAATATCCGTTCAAAAGTGTTCCGACCAAACGTTAAAGTGATACTCCGAAAAAACCGATACTACACAACGCCGGTATTACGTGACGATGATAAGCTGGTAACACATTATGTTGTGTAGATGTGTTAACGTTATAGTTTTAGACTGATAAAAAATAAGCTTGTTAAGCTAGTACAACATTATGATGTTAAGCTAATAAGCGTTACGGTGTTACAAAGGTGAAACTTTACGGTGCCATGCTTTGTTGAAGGTTATATTGTAAGACTTGTTTAACGTTGTGGCGTTAGGCTGGTATTTGGCTTGTAAATTTATTTGCTGTTGGGCTTGTAAAACATTTTGGTGTAACATGGGTTAAAGTTTACGATATCACGCTGGTAGAACGTGAAAGTGTAAGACTTGTTACATTTTATGATATTAACCTGGTAGAGCGTTGTGATATTTTGCTGGTAGAACGTTATGTGTTTAACTGGTAAAGCGTTGTGATGTTTGGCTGGTAGAACGTTATGTGTTTAACTGGTAAAGCGTTGTGATATTTGGCTTGTAGAACGTTATGTGTTTAACTGGTAAAGCGTTGTGATGTTAGGCTGGTAGAACGTTATGTGTTTAACTGGTAAGGCGTTGTGATATTAGACTGGTAGAACGTTATGTGTTTAACTGGTAAAGCGTTGTGATATTAGACTGGTAGAACGTTATGTGTTTAACTAGTAAAGCATTGTAATATTAGACTGGTAGAACGTTATGTGTTGACCTGGTACAGCGTTGTGATGTTTGGCTGGTAGAACGTTATGTGTTTAACTGGTAAAGCATTGTGATATTAGACTGGTAGAACGTTATGTGTTTAACTGGTAAAGCGTTGTGATATTAGACTGGTAGAACGTTATGTGTTTAACTGGTAAAGCGTTGTGATGTTAGGCTGGTAGAACGTTATGTGTTTAACTGGTAAAGCGTTGTGATGATAGGTTGGTAGAACGTTATGTGTTAAACTGGTACAGCGTTGTGATGTTTGGTTGGTAGAACGTTATGTGTTTAACTGGTAAAGCGTTGTGATATTAGACTGGTAGAACGTTATGTGTTAACCTGGTACAGCGTTGTGATGTTTGGCTGGTAGAACGTTATGTTTTAACCTGGTAAAGCGTTGTGATATTAGACTGGTAGAACGTTATGTGTTGACCTGGTACAGCGTTGTGATGTTTGGCTGGTAGAACGTTATGTGTTTAACTGGTAAAGCATTGTGATATTAGACTGGTAGAACGTTATGTGTTTAACTGGTAAAGCGTTGTGATATTAGACTGGTAGAACGTTATGTGTTTAACTGGTAAAGCGTTGTGATGTTTGGCTGGTAGAACGTTATGTGTTGACCTGGTACAGCGTTGAGTCGTTTGGCTGGTAGAACGTTATGTGTTTAACTGGTAAAGCGTTGTAATGTTTGGCTGGTAGAACGTTATGTGTTTAACTGGTAAAGCGTTGTGATGTTAGGCTGGTTAAACGTTATGGTGTTAAGCTGGTTAAACATTATGGTGTTAAGCTGGATAAACGTTTTGGTGTTACGGGAGAAAAACAACGGTGTTGCAAAAGTAAATTTTTTGGGTGTCAAGCTGCAAGCTGGTAGAACAAAATGTTTTCAGACTTATAAAAACGTTATGGTGTTAAGCTAGTTAAAAGATAAGCTGTTGTGCTTGTAAAATGTTGTGGTGGTATGTTGGTAGAACTTTATGATCTTAAGCTGGTACATCGTTACGGTGTCACGCTGGTAAACGCTTTTATGTCAGACTAATAAACAGCATGGTGTTACGGAGATAAAACTTTTCATAGTGTTACGCAGGTACAACGTTTTTGTGTCAGGCTAATGTAACGGTATTGTGTTTCACTGGTTAATTGGTATCATAATGTAAGCATGACTTACTGAAATAAGGTTGTATCAGAACCTAAATTGACGCGCCTGTTTTTTAAAATCTTAATTTTGTAAAACCTGATATGGGCTTATAACGGATCACAAAGATCAGATAAATACATCTCATCGAACAAGAACTGCTCACTAAGCCGTCGACAACTCGTCTGTGGTGGTCTTTTGAGTGCTTTGAGTCTATACAGAGGTTTTAGGGGCCTTGGTGGCCGAGTGGTCTAAAGCGCGCGCTTACGGATCACAGTGCCTCTCACCGCCCGGGTTCGAATCCCACTCGGGACAGATTCTAATGTGAGAAAGTTTGTCAGTTCGCTTGCCGAAGGTCAGTGGTTTTCTCCAGGTACTCCGGTTTCCTCCACCATCCAAGAACTGACAGCCTCGAAATTATTGAAAGATTCTTGACTGTGGCGTAAAACACCATTACTCCACTCTTCACTCTATAAAGAGATTCAGATCCTTTCTAGGTGGGGTCTATGATAATAAAAGTTTATAAAAAAAAGTATTTATAAATTATTACTTTAAAAATTTTGTTATTTTATTACAGATAATTTGATTGTATCTGAGAGTTCAACCTTGAAGGCAAAATCTATATGGGGAGCACTAAGAGGTAATGAATACAAATAATGTCACGTGTGTGTGTGTGTGTGTGTGTGTGTGTGTGTGTGTGTGTGTGTGTGTGTGTGTGTGTGTGTGTATTAACCTTATTAAATATATATATATAAATTCAAATATTATCATCTGCTTTTTAATTTCTTTTTAAATAATTAAATATTTAAATGCTTTTTTTTAAAACAATCATCTAAAAATAGCATATACATTTCATTCGTGAAACACTTTCTCATTTGCTTTAACATAACTGGTTAAATTCTAGAACTAAATTATTTACAAAAAGTTACCGATATGAATACTTTGGAGACATTTCTTTTTGTTAATTAGTACATGTATATGCTATGTTTCTAGTACCTTGTAATTGCACTTGATAGTTTGTAGGAAAACGACACGAGTCTATGTCTAATCACGGCAATTTGTCTTCGGAAAAATACAAATGTACATAAAAGATCTTTAATGTCTGTGCAAAAATGGTCAATAATCTTTTTATTGCCCTAATGAAGCGCATATTGGATCAGTAATTTTTTATATTTTTCAAAAATTTTATTATTTTTTTAAATTAATTGTTTTGCGCAGTTGTCGATTTTTTTCGATTGTAATGTTTAACAGACGGTTCACGATATATCCCACATTTAATCACGAACGTATCCCTATAACTAATTTATCCTACCAATCCGTTAAACAATAAACCAAACTGATTTTTTGTATTTATTTAGGTCTTGAGACATTTAGCCAGCTGGTTTACACTGATTCAAATAACACGGTAATTATTCTTTCTGGGTTTATACAACATTTGCATAGTCACAACTATACACGATCGATTTGGTAATTATTCTTTCTTTTTGCGTAATCACATATGATCGATTTATTTTATAAATTATTTATATTTATTTAACAACGCTTCTTGGGTACCAGTCTGTCAGTTGTGAATTTTTTTTTATTTTAACCAAGTTGCTAAAGCCAAAAGGTCGATAAAGAAGAGTGAGCAATTAACATCGGTGATAGATGTGATATGTGCTGATTTTGAATGCATTATTTTAATAGAAATTCAAAATCAGCACATGACAGATGTATTGAGGCATTGGCCGTTTGTATTAAAACACAGGAACATAGATTTGGATCATAAATATCAGGTAACAACAATAACAACCCAAAACAAGTCACAACAAATAAGAAATACAAAACGTGTAACATTACATATCGGTCAATATCATGAATTAACTTTGTACGAACAATCCATAAAAATAGCAAAACAGTATCCATCGACGGTGTTAAATACTAAATATACATCCTTGATTATGACATTCATTAAGACACGTGGTACAACGTTAGCTAGGCCATATTTTATATCACGTCTTTTTCATTTTTAAATCTTATTTAATTATATTAAAGTTTTTTTTAATAATTTTTGTTTTTAGTACTATATAAACAAGACAGATATAATTGACGAGCCTCGTTTTGGATACCGTGGTCTCATGTTAGATACAGCACGTCACTTTATACCAATACCACTTATACTAAAAAACTTAGTAAGTATATCGGTCGATGCTGGTTTGTATATTAGATAAACTACATCAAAATTAAACAGGTATTTTGTTAAATATATCTACTACTCTTTGTTAAGAGAACTATCCACATTTCCCAGTTGTATCAATCACCTAACTAGGATCTTCTTTTTCTTTTACTTTTTTTGGTACTATACAATTCGATATATGCACTTGCAAATTTTAATTTAAACTAAAGCATTGTGGCAAGGTTTTCCACAATAAAACGTGAACCCCCTCCTTTACGTTTGTGTAGAACAATGACTTTGGATATAGAAATTACAGTACAGGCCTGTCGAAAGTTTAACACTTAAGTACCCAATTAGTGCCGACTCGGCAGCTCGTTTCGACCCCTCGGCAGTTATGTCTCGACCAATAGTAATCTAGAGCTCGGTACCTTTTCGGCAGCTACTGTCCATCGCTTGGCTGTTTTTCGGCCACATTGCGAAAGCTCGACAGTTTTTCGGCTGCTCGGCTGCTCGGTACTTATTCGGCCACTTGACCCCTCGATTATATCAAGAAAACATCAATTCAGTAAACATGCCTGCAGTTACGCGTATATCACCATATTTTAGAGAGAAAATCGTGAGATTATCTAACTCTGGAGTAAGTCGAAGAGAGATCAGTAGGAAAATTAGAGAAGATAATATTCATATATCAACATTGTCAGTGAACAAGTTTCTGCAGCATTTTAGACGACTTTCTTCTAAATCAAAATGTTTGAAGACTTGAGTCTGGCCGATCTCGGAGACAATGTGTCTAAATAAAACTCAGTTTGTTCGACATTCTTTTGTCTTGGTACCGAGAAGATTTGAAAGTTGTGTATTTAACCAGATAGGGGATTAACAGATTAAGATTATGACACCTGATGGTTACCTGTATAGGTAATTTTAATGACTAAATCAAAACTGCGATAGCAGTGGTCCAGTTTTGTTTTTAAAATCCCGCTCCATAATGGAATATAATAATTAACACAATTCTGGAAAAAAATTACATAATTATGTATCTTTTCCACCGTCCATTTATTTAATGGCATTTATTTATTTATTTATTATTAAATTTTTTATTTATTTAGTTTATTTAATTTGCGTTTATAGTCCTTATCATTAACGAATGATATATTTTATTATTATTATATATACAATTAATCTCTCTCAGATGTAAATGGCTCGACCACTCGGTAGCTAGTGACCGAGACCCGGCTACCTGGAGGCCGAATGAACTGCCGAGTAGCCGAGCTGTGAACAGCTCCAGTTGCCGAGAGTTGACAACTTTTCGGCCACTATTTGTCCACAGCTCGGCCCCTCGGCAGCCGAGTCTCGGCTCCTTTTCGTCAGCTCATTTTTAAACTTTCGACAGGCCTGTACTGTAGTTAACGGACAAACTATATTTTTTTCAGAAAGTTGCGAATAATTGTTTTCCAGAAATTTTCACAAATGGCGAACCTCATTTGAAATCAAGTCAAACTATGTCTCCTTCTTTTTAAAACATAATGGTTTGGTGTATGATGCTAATGTTGATGACCATAGTGATATGATATCGTTTATGACGCCACGTGTTGATTTATCCATATACTTCACTGACTTTAATGTCAACGAATATACTACATATTGAGAACAGAAGGTGGGGGACAAGTTAACTAATAAATTACAGAGTATTTGTCTTTTTATTGTTTCAGGATGCCATGTCATACAATAAGATGAACGTCTTTCACTGGCATCTAGTTGACGACCAGTCTTTCCCTTATCAGAGTAAAAGGTTTCCAGAACTTTCAAAGAAGGTAATATGTTGTCTAGTAAATGTGTCTGTTGAAAATGTTTGATTAAAAACGTGGTGAAGACAAACTTAGTAAATCTTTCTATGTTGCATCAGACAACGATATTCAAGATTGACCTTTCGAGATGTTTAATACCGTGCTATTTTATGTTGCTTTACTTATGACAGATATTGTCTTTAACATTATATCTTTTTTTGTAACTTGAATTTAATCAGGCAAATATACGGCGGCATGTGCAGCGACAAAATCATATTGCATATTGTTAATTCTATCTTCCGCAACAGAATTAAAGATTTCTGATTAATAAACCCACACATTTTGTCAGTATATTACCCTGAAACATAAGTCTAACAATGATTGTTATATTTCAGGGATCTTTCAGTCCACTCCATGTATACAGCCAGGCAGATATAAAACGTGTTATACACTATGCCAGTATGCGTGGAATAAGAGTCATTCCTGAATTTGATACACCAGGCCACACTGCTTCTTGGGGGAAAGCATTTCCAGGTTCGTTATAGTAAGAGAGATTCCAGTTAATCAAATGTAGAGTGCTTGGATAAAGTTATTACTATGGAGCGATTACTTAACCAACTAATTCATGACAGTAGTCATGTGACCTCCTCTGGTTAAGTTCACGCCTACATTTCAATACATTTGCTCAGGATTTAGTACAACATTATGTAAGTGATTGCTACCTATGTTTCCACGAGTTCCTAAAAGGGGAGGTAATACTATGTATGTGGTTCTACTTTTTATTCTCGGTTGTGTTTTTTTTCAAACTTGTATTGTAGTAGATTGTATTCAAACATAACATCATAACGTCTAAATAACCATTGGTTTTAATATACAAATACAACTTATAACATTATATATTATAGAATGTTTGTAATAGCTCTGTCTATTGAATGTCATTACCTTCTATCTTATACATTATTGGGGTCTATATAGAACACTCATTAAAAATAAGTAGAAAAGTTGAAAGCCCCCAGTAGAATTATAACCCGTTATAGTGGACGGGGAAAGCCCCAAAATAGAACTATAACACGTTATAGTGTATGGAGGGTAAAAAGGGTCATAATTCTATGTATGTAGGTGAGATGCTAATTCGTCTAACTTCTTGTATGTTGATGCTATCAAGTATTATTAATTCGTCTATATCGCATCATGACAATTTCATTTGTCCATGTCTATAATTCTATGTGTCTAAATTGCATTCTAAATAATCTTACTGTTAACATTTATTAGTTCATTTCACGAACTCATATCGTTATTTGTTTATGTTCTTAAATACAAGTTTCAAGTCACTGTTGTATTCGTTCATGTCACCTACGGGTATCGTTATTTTTCGTGGTTGTAACTCGCATTCCAATTATGTTAACAAATGAATTAAGTGCTTCATTATGACAACAGAGGGCGCGTCGAACGCTACAATAAATTATCCCGTGGAAAAATCCCCAGCATTTATCGGTTAGTTTGACTGGAAGTATTCGAAAAGGCCGCATTTAGGCTAGTACATAATACGCCAGTATAGTAGGCTATTTTCTTTGTGACTATATAATTGTTTGAGGAATGCGAGATAAAGGTTTTGTGTAATATTTAATTAATCTGTTAAATAGGATATTGACGGCAAATTTTTGGTCCGGTGTTTTCATTGTCCAAGCCCCTCCATCTCTGCCCCGATGCTGCCTCTCAAATAAAACTTCTAAATGTATATCTGGAGCAAATCAAGGAATGTGGATGTCCTTTTATACCTTGTATGAAATTCATTTTGAGTAGGTCAATTAATCTTTCCAGTCGATAGACTCAGTTTATGGTGTAGCGGGCCGGGCTTGATAGGTGGTCGGGTAGCTCAGTCGGTAGTATTGGGAAGGTTCGAGTCCCGGTTTGGCCGCTGCATTTGTTCTTCTTTCCTGTTACATTTAGGGACTCGTCCGATCCTGGGAAGTGGAACGACTAACAGGTTGGTCCCAGGGTGTAACCTGGTGGTCCCGAGTTAGAGTTCCCGTTTGGCTGATGCATTTTTTCCCTTCCTGTTACAATGACAATAAATTAATAAATAAAAATATATCAATGGTACTGAAAGACACTAAGAGTCGTTGTTGCAGATACTTCCATTAATTCAGTGAAGAAATTATAACATAATGAATGGAATGGGACTATAATGACTTCTAAACCACATAAGACAGGTGACCTTTATAAAGAGGTTAAAAGGTACAAGATAAGATATTCTTATTACCAATTTAGGGCCTAACCTGAGCATGTACAAATACATAAGATAGAGAACCAATAGAGACAAGATTAAATACATATATATTATGCTGTGTATTCCACTGTCGATGGTACATGCTGGTGTTTAACTTCATATCGGGGAATTGATCACGTGGTAACACAACATATTGCAACTTCTGATGTTACCGCCGCTGCTCGGGTTCGAACTCTTAACTGAGGAATTTAGCTCATATACCCCGGCTTTTTATTTCTGCATCTTAAGATCTTACAAAGATAAGTCCAGGTCGCATTTTACCAAACATTTATTCCAACCTCACATCGTAAGTGAGGATGGACGGCTCTGGTCAAATATTATAAAACGACCCTGGACAGTCTTGACGCGTGATTAGCGTGGCTCAACATTAATTAAAATTTCCTTCTTAATTGCTTAACAAATATGAGAATTAACTCAATACAAAGGTTTGTGCGCGTTAATTGACACATATTCCCTAAATTTCCCATTTGGCCTTTACGTTGAAATCACCTAACGTCCTGAGAGGTTTATTTTACTGATTACCAAATTCAAACATCAGAAATACTATATACGTTTCCGTCTTAGCTAATTATCGGCTGTACAAAGTTTATTTTTGTAAAAA
>CM056606.1:36168388-36212163 GCA_029721355.1 Tegillarca granosa | reverse complement strand
TAATTCACTGGACATATAATGTTATTCTAACAAATATTGTTTTGTCTAAGTGTAAAATGTTGTTGTTTTTTTTTAAATCCAAATTTAGTTTGTTTTTTTTTTTAAATAAAGATTATGTAAACCAGAAACTACCATTATTGAAATTTTAATTGTTTTCATTTTTACCTGTATTTCAGAGGAGAAACCCCAATGCTGTATATGAAACCAGAGCTTCTCTACTTAGAACTTACCAAAACCCTGTAGATCCAGCTCCATTGTGGCAGTTACCAAAATTTACAAAGAGTGTAAGTAAAATTGTCCTATACAGAACTTGTAATTAGTTAATTATTGTTACTTAGTTAATTATTGTTACAGTAGCCATATGGATCTAACACAGTCTGGCTGCTCTTCTGGTGTAAGTCAGGGCATAGACAGGGCTAAAATTGATAAGATTTGTAAAACTTTTAGAAATTTGTTTTTATTTATTATCTCATTATAATTTATGTGAATATCACCACACACACACCACACACACACACACGAGGTTGGACTAAATTTTACACTGCCCATTAATAATTTATTGTTAATGAGGTAATAATACAATTTTTCAGAGCGTTAATGGGTTTTTCTAAGAGATAATTTAGCTAGGTAAGTTTATGTCAAAGAAAGTATGATACATATTTAATATTCTACTTTATCAGATAAATGCTGTTCTTTTTTTCCATGTTTCAGTTATAAAATCATAGCTTTATGAAACTTGTTATGAAACAAAAAATAGGCATTTAAGTTTTCAAGTTCTTAGTCAAATGTTTCGACTTTTTCTAAATAATTACATGTTAAATATTTTTATTTTTAGGCTAAACCCTCTCTGCAGACATTTAGATCAGAAAATGCTCGTAGGAGTGCATATGCAAATTTCGAAACAGATAAGATTTCAAGAAGAGGAAATATGGGGCATGGAGTTTATGAATCGGCTAAAAACTGATGATGGCATTATATTTTTGTCAGTGACTGAAAGTTAAACATGAAAGGATATAAGATTTTCTTTTAAAAATTGTGATTTTCAAACATTCATTTACTTTTTTACTTTGAAATTGGTTTTATTATTTATACTTTGATATCTTTAGAATCATGAAGCTGATTTTAAAACAAATTTAAGAAAAAAAAACATTATTTTTAATGTTTGTTTAAAGAATTATTTCTTTAATAAACTTAACATTTGTTCTTGCCAAATTGTTTTTCCTACAGTTTTATCTATGAAAAGAAAATCTACAGCATTAAAAACAGAGAGAACTAATATAAACTAATTCATCTTAACATTGTAAGAAATAAATGGGATTTTAAAAATGGATGAACTTTTGGCCAGTGATACAATTTCTTTAGTAAATCAGCATATCTCAGTTAAATTTAGGGTTTGTTATTTAAAATCTACCTGTTAATCTGTGTACTGTAAAAACTAATTTACTTGTAGTCTTTCAGAAAACTAATGTGAAATTTTAGGATTGTGCTTGACTCACTTTCGATAATAAATTTTCGTTTCCAGAAATGGGATAGGTTTTAAACTTAATGAGTTTAAAGGGTGACATCTCTGAATTTTTTTAAAATGCTTTACTTTATTATCTTCAATACTTTAGTTTAATGGATAGTTTTCTGATAAAATATAGATCAGAATGCTCAGAAGAATTTTCATTATGGACGAATTAAAGTTGAAAATATTTCCATTGATATTTTTTAGTTTTGAAAATAAAAATGAGTCAAGCATTTTAATGAAATATTTAAATGATTTACCATAATGATTTTTTCTTCAATTTCCATATAAAGAAAGTTAAAACATTCCAAAATTAGTGAGAACATTCCATTTCTAAAATTTGAGGGATGAAAAAGCAGAAAAAACCAAAAGATTATGTGTAAATACCAACTCGTGTTATGTATATATATATATATATATATGTACAGAATTTAGTTACTAATTATAAAAACACTGTGATAAATGAAAAATCATGCATGCAATAGCTGATTATTTGTAAATTGTTTATTTTATTTATTTGTTTATAGATGATCTTTAATCCTGATGTATTTGCCTGTTTCCTCATCCATGTGTCCAGTTTATAAACACATTGGTTTCCATGGTCTTTATCTGAATATTTAATCCAGTAATCCTCACAGTATTTATATACACAGAATGAATGACACCTGTTATGTTTATAACTCTGTATTTATTTCTTGTGACATAATGGTTAATGTTTTTGTCTTTAACGTGTAAGAAAAAGTCTTTCAAACTAATCAACTAAGAAAAAGTTGAAAATGATTTCATGATAAAAGATAAATCTAAATGTGAAGTCATATAATAACTTTTATAAATAAAATGCTTGGTGACATCATTATAATATATTTCTTCTTGCAGAACATCTTTATGTTGTAATCAGCAAAATTGAAAAAAATTTGGCATTTTTACGATATGATATTTTAAATCTTTCATTACTATGTGACTTTAATGTGTTTGATTAAAGTTCAGGTTGAATTTATTTATGTTCTTTTTATATTTTATGCAGATTGGAGTAAGTAAAACTGTCTATCATAGGCATTGTTTTGGATTTAATAACAGATGCCCCATTCTGATGATACTTCAGTATAAAGCATGTAGAAGTTCAGATATTCCCATGTTATTTACATATCTCAACACACCGAGGCTCTTTTTGATAGTCTTTTACAATGAAGCTCTGAAAAAAAAAAATTTCATTAGATTTTGCTTTACATCATTGTAGCTTGCATTAGATAGTTTATTATGAAAGAGGCTTCAGATCAACCAAACACAAGAAACAGTTATCACTGATCATTAAAAAACAGACAAAATGGCATAAAAGGTCTTCTACTGTATTGGGCCTTGGCAGTAGAGAAGTCTGAAAGTGGCGCAGAGATCGAAAATGCCTCTCCGCATAGGTTCAATTCCCACTCTGGCTTACCCTTGTGTGAGAAAGTTCACTAGATGAAATTTGTGGTTTTTCTCGAGGTACTCCGGTTTTCTTTACCATCCAAAAACTAACAATACTGCCTCAATATTAGTAATTGAAACTTGACTTGGAAGTAAAAATGTCATCACTATCCTATTGTGTTGTTATATCATAACCTAAACAACCATTTTTAGCTCACCTGGCAAAGCAAGGGTGAGCTTATAGAATGGTAAAGCATGCGTGCATGCGTCTGTAAACTTTAATCTTCTTCTCTGAAACCAATAGGCCAATTGAAATGAAATTTGGTATGAAAGGTCCTTAGTTGCTATAGATTAAAAATTGTATCTGACATGTCCGTCCTAAATCCAAGATGGCTGCCGTTTCTATAAATAGCAAAAATCTAAAAATGGCCATTATGGGTTTATTTATGTACCAATTTTGTTGAAATTTGAAACATAGAAAATAGATATCAGGGGATAAAACATATTTAACAGGTTTTTTCCGTATGGTTTTCGTTTGTGCAATAATTATGTAATATGCAAATAAGATCTATTTTTAGCGGAAATCTTTGAAAATCTTCTTCTGTGAAAGTACATGGCCAATTGAAAGGATATTGAATGTTGGAGGTCCTTGGGTGGTATAGATTCAAAATTGTATCTGACATGTCTGCTGGAAATCCAGATGGCTGCCATTACTATAAATAGCAAAAATCTAAAAATGGCCATTATGGGTTTATTTATGTACCGATTTTGATGAAATGTAAAACAGAAAATAGATGTCGGGGGATAAAACGTATATAACGGGGTTTTCCGTACGATTTTTCGTTTGTGCAATAATTATGTAATATGCAAATAAGATCTATTTTTAGCAGAAATCTTTGAAAATCTTCTTCTCTGAAAGTACATGGCCAATTGAAAGGATATTGAATGTGGAAGGTCCTTGGGTGTATAGATTCGAAATTGTTTCCGACATCTCTGTCACAATCCAAGATGGCTGCCGTTACTATAAATAGCAAAAATCTAAAAATGGCCATTATGGGTTTATTTATGTACAGATTTTGTTGATATTTGAAACATAGAAAATAGATGTCGGGGGATAAAACATATGTAACGGCTTTCTCTGTACAATTTTTCGTTTGTGCAAATATTACGTAATATGCAAATAAGGTCTATTTTTAGCCGAAATCTTTGAAAATCTTCTTCTCTGAAAGTACATGGCCAATTGAAAGGATATTGAGTGTGAAAGGTCCTTTGGTGGTATATATTCAAAATTGTATCCGACATGTCTGTTGGAAATCCAAGATGGCTGCCGTTACTATTAATAGCAAAAAATCTAAAAATGGCCATTATGGGTTTATTTATGTACTGATTTTGTTGAATTTTAAAACATAGAAACTAAATGTTGGGTATAAACATTTGCAATGGGTTTTTCTGTACAATTTTTCATTTTTGCAATAATTATGTAACATGCAAATAAGTTCTATGTTTAGGCTTAATCTTCTGAAAGTACATGGCCAATTGAAAGGAAATTTATAATAAATAGTGCTTGAAAAAATAGAAAATAAGGATATTGCTAGTGAGTTTGTTTACATTTTACTGATTGGATATATTTAAAAAGAAAAAACAAAGAACAAAATAAGGATGTGCCAGGTGAGTGATACAGGCCCTATTGGGCCTCTTGTTACAATTAAACACACATTTATATGAAGGGAACCAAAATAAAATACATGACATGAAACATGTCATAGATTTATTCCAAGGGCATCCACAAGAAATATAGAAACACCATATAATACATTTAGAAGATTATATTAAGTGAACCCAACTTAAATACAAGATGAACACTCAATTCTTATAGTAGAGATAAACTTGGGAAACCCAACTGAAATACAATACAACGATACAAGGAAACCTACATGAAATTCAAGATGACCTTACAAGGGAATCTACATGAAATACAAGACGACCTTACAAGGGAATCTACATGAAATACAAGAAAACCTTACAAGGGAATCTACATAAAAAAAGGCGACCTTACAAGGGAATTCACATGAAATACAAGACAGCAATACAGGGGACCACATGAAATACAAGACAACCTTTCAAGGAAACCTATACAAAATACAAGATGACCTTACAAGGGAATCTACATGAAATACAAAACAACCTTACAAGGGAACTTCAGGAAATACAAGACGACCTTACAAGGGAATCTACACGAAATACAAGACGACTTTACAAGGGAATCTACATAAAAAAAGGCGACCTTACAAGGGAATTCACATGGAATACAAGATGACAATACAGGGGACCACATGAAATACAAGACAACCTTTCAAGGAAACCTATACCAAATACAAGACGACCTTACAAGGGAATCTACATGAAATTAAAAACAACCTTACAAGGGAATCTACATGAAATACAAGACAACCTTACAAGGGAATCTACATGAAATACAAGACGACTTTACAAGGGAATCTACATGAAATAAAAGAGGACCTTATAAGGGAATTCACATGAAATACAAGACGGCAATACAGGGGACCATATGAAATACAAGACAGCAATACAGGGGACCACATGAAATACAAGACAACCTTTCAAGGAAACCTTTACAAAATACAAGACGACCTTACAAGGGAATCTACATGAAATGCAAGACGACCTTATAAGGCAAGCTTTGTAAAATACAAGAGGACCATACAGGGGAATCTACAGTACTTGAAATACAAGACGACCTTCTAAGGGGACCACATGAAATACAAGACAACCTTACAAGGGATTCTACATGAAATAAAAGACGACCTTATAAGGCAAGCTTTGTAAAATACAAGAGGACCTTACATGGGGATCTACTTGAAATACAAGACGACTTTCTAAGGGGACCACATGAAATACAAGATGACCTTACAAGGAAACCTACATGAAATACAAGACAACCTTACAAGAAAACTTACATGAAATACAAGACAACCTTACAAAAAACCTACATATAATACAAGACGTCCTTATAAGGCAAGCTTTATAAAATACAAGATGACCATACAGGGGAATCTACTTGAAATATTAGACGACCTTCTAAGGGGACCACATGAAATAAAAGACGACTTTACCAGGGAATCTACATGAAATACAAGACGACCTTACAAAGAAACCTACATGAAATAAAAGACGACCTTACAAGGAAACCTACATGAAATACAAGACAACCTTACAAGGAAACCTACATGAAAAACAAGACGGCCTTTCAAGGAAACCTACATGTAATACAAGACAACCGTACAAAGAAACCTACATGAAATACAAGACAACCTTTAAAGTAAAGCTACATGAAAAACAAGACGACCTTACAAGGAAACCTACATGAAATACAAAACGGCCTTACAAGGGAATCTACATAAAATGCAAGACAAGGGAATCTTCATGAAATGCAAGACGACTTTACAGGGAATATACATAGAATCTACATAAAATGCAAGACAAGGGAATCTTCATGAAATGCAAGACGACCCTACAGGGGATCTACATAAATACAAAACGACCTTATAGGGGAATCTACATGGAATGCAAGACGACTTTATAAGGGAACCTACATAAAATACAAGACGACCTTACATTTAAAAGATTTTTACCAAAATAACCCACATGAAATAATTAAAAACACAACACAACATATATAAAATATTTCGATACTTACTGCTGGTGGATAAAACAGTGTTGTAAAACTTTTCAGCTTCATCATGTATTAAGAACTGAAAACATAATTCACCCTCTCCGGACATACATCGTCTACCGGAATGTAAAATAAAACAGTTCCAGTCTTTCCTAACTTTATATGATCTGATGTAGTGTAATGGCCAGTAATACAGACATACTGACAGATCAAACTGGAACAACTTTACAAGGTGTTCATTAACCTGTATTTTGTATGTGTCTAAATAAGACAGATTCAGTTCTTTAGCTTTCTTTGAAGATTGAATTGTAACGTCATAGTATCTACCTAAAACAGAAAAATGTTCACAGACCTTCATCTCCTACAAAAACATAACTCTTAAAAACCAAACATTACAAATGATATAAATAGCCAAACAAGACAAGACAAGGTAATCATACAGAGACCACTGATTATAAAATATCAGATTTCGGACAGATACTGCTGTCCAGTGGTGTGTTTATGGTACCACCAGCGGTTCCTCATCTACTAGTATTTTATTTATTCTACAACCAGTAGTGAGGCCTCGGTGGTCGAGTGGTTTAAGGCTCGCGGATCACAGTGTCTCTCACAGCCTATATTGGAATCCCGCTCGGGCATATCATTGTTTTGGAAATTTTGTTAGTTCGCCAAGTGGGAGTGTTCTCTATTTCGCTCAGTGTCAATAAACCGGATAAGCACCTGCCTTGTGAATCAAAAGGCTCGGGACAGACATTGACAAATTGTGCTTAGCATAGGCCTGGTAAGTCAATGGGTTCAGAACAGATTTTGACAAATTGTGTTAAGTACTGGCTTGTGAACCAATAGGCGCGGGAGAAATGTGACAAATTTTGCTTAGCACTGGCCTTGTGAGCCAATGGGTTAGAGTCAGACTTTGACAAACTGTGTTAAACACCCGCCTTATGAGGCAATGGGCTCGGGACAGAAATTGCCAAACTGTGCTGAACACCAGCTTGGTGTCCAATAAACAAGGGGCAAAACAATTCTTAACATGTTATTGGTTTGTTCGTTATAGATCGTGGATACAAGAATGTTATTGTTATACACACTATCAATATCAAATAAAAGATGTGTACTTTAAATTGAACAAAGCGCTTATGCAAGGACCAACGTCTACCTTATGATACGATAGGTATCACGATGACTAGAAAAATCGAAAAAAGCGTTAAAAATAAAATAAAATGAAATGAAATAAATAGTGAAATAAAATTAACAAAGTTACACACTATCATATTCTTGTCTCCACTTGCTGCTCAGACCACCTTTATCCTTTTCATCATTTGGATAAACCAGAGCACAATCGTCGTCTGCTTCAGTATTAGGATCAACCGAGTCACGACGTTTCTTTATAATATCTGTAAATTACGTCGGTGTGGATGGACCAAATGAATAAATAAATAAATAAATAAATAAACAAATAAATAAATAAATAAATAAATCGTTTGAACGAATTACTAATACTTTTAAAAAGAATTTGTTCCTTAGAATATGGACCAGTACGTTTGTGATTGATTCGAACAAAATAGTTTCTTTCATTTGGCCTCAACAAGCCGCCGTAACAAATCAATGAATATATTGAAATAAAACATTTTAAACAAAAATAAAATGTAATACGGAAGCGTATTGCTGTCAACTAAAAAAATATTAAGTCGTACGTACGAGATACTAAGTCGAACGTACTAGATACTAAGTCGTACGTACGACACACTAAGTCGCACGTACGACACACTAAGTCGCACGTACGAGATACTATGTCGTACGTACTTCATACCACCTTTTAGATCCATATCGAAGATAATTAACGGATTTAAAGATGATATTTAAACTTTTATATCGCTTAATTAATTACTAAAGAGATTAAAGTAGAGTATTTCTTCCGTTTCGTAGCAACGAAATAAAATACTGAAACGTTTGCGTTCCTTCACAAATAAACCAAGGTTCGAAAAAGTCCAAACATTTTAATGGCCAGGTTGCCTTTTTTAAGCTTTGCTGAATTTCTGTAAAGTGTAGGAAAATTTGGGAAAAAATATCAAACTAATTTCCAATATATATAGGAACAATCTGTGTGAAGTTGTGATTTTCTGGTGAAAAATGTAGGAGGAGTTGATTTCAAGATTAAGGTGCCCTCTTTTCCGAGTGAATGCCAACCCATCAGACCAACATTCACCATATCATAAGCATTATTTCACTATGTGCAACCCGAATAATAAACATAAAGAAACGACAAATTAAAACAAGAGCAATGTTGAGAACAACACCAGTGCACTCACCTACAAAGTTTTAATTTACTTTCGAGAAAACCCCAGGTATTCGACTCAATATTTTTAACTGAAAAAGTTTGAGATAAATCGGACAAACCATGAATCTCTATCAATGTACTTAAATAAAATAGTTATAGTAAATCTGACCTAAACCTTAAACCTTAAACCTAGTGACCTAGTTGCAATCCCATGCAATGCCTCGCCAAAAAGAATACGTTTACAAAGTTTGAGATCAATCGGTCAATTTTTAAATTGAAGGATACGAATTTCTGTTGATAGTAACAGTGACAGTGACCTTTGACTTGGTGACCGGTTTGCAGTCCCATGCAATATCCTGCCAAAAGGAATAAGTTGACTAAGTTTGAGATCAATCTGACATACGGTTGGTCTTTACATGCACGATAACCAAATTTCTATTAATATTAACTGTGACAGTGGCCTAAGACCTACGACGGACTGAACAGACAGAACCAATATGCACCACCTCTATCACAGGTGGATGCATATTGAAAAATTGATTCAAGCTCTGCTATTCAACCACAAGTAAACACTGGAAAACTAGGAATAAGAAACATTTGGAGAGAGAGAGAGAGAGAGAGAGAGAGAGAGAGAGAGAGAGAGAGAGAGAGAGAGTATGAATATTTGCATTTTCATTCACTTCACAAAATACAACATCCGAATGAGCAGTTGTTCGGATTTCTAAGGAATAAGAACACGGCTACTTGCTCTCACGTACAGGACATTATGTCGTACGTACGACATAGTATCTCGAACGTAAGACTTTGTATCTCGTACGTACGACTTATTATGTCGTATTTTTTCTTAAAATTCGTTCGTTTTTCGATTTGTGTTCTATTTGTTTTTGGGTCATTTACAAGTTCATGTATTCAGCTTCACCTGAAGCGTTAATTATGTTTTGGTTAATGTCTTATAGCTAAGGTGACAATTTTGTGTTGTTAGTGCAGAACTACATGAACGCTAGCGTTAGATATCACTAATACTAAACAGCTTACAGTGGTTTGTAAGATTAGATATTATGTAACTACATTTTTCAAAGGTCATTCGTCATCAAACACATTTTAATTGGTATAGTTCTCACTTCGTATGCGATAGGCAAGGGTTCATCGTTTAGATTTACAAGACAATTATTTCACAAATGCGTCTGCTGCGTGGTCAAATGCTGGTTCGGGTCTCAAGGGGTGCCACTAGGTCTCACCACTTAACCTCGAGTTAATGCCCACCGTCTCTAAATAGGTTCTGCCAGCATGTCACATGCCACACCTCGTGGTGACCCTGGAAATGCTTTAGTAGCTAAGTGGCAAAGGCAAAAAGCGAATGTCCGGTGCCTTGAAATAACTGGAACCCGTGGCTAAGGGAAGGATACCCTGACAGAAAACCACTGGCCCTCCGAGTGTAGAGGGTTGAGCTTAGGGCTAACAACCCTAACTCATAAAAAACTATTGTTACGGAAACAGTAACGAGGAAGTTACTGCCCTATTCGCTAAAGGCGTCACGGGCAGTAAGTAATGTGCTGCGTCAAGTTGTGCAAATGTTTTTCATCTGCTTTGTACTAGTTTGCAGTTATGACGAACTTAAGAGTACTTGCACATAAGCCCGATAAATGTCTTACATAAACATTGCAGACCACTTAGTCCACTTTAATGATACCGAGCCACCAGTAAAGACCTAAAACAAGGGAAAATCCCTTTTTTCCAATTGCACTCGACCGAGTTCGAACCACACTAGTCCGAATTTCCTCTGATCCTAACACACATGCCTGACGGCATTGTATGAGAGTCGGAGGAAATTCGGACTAGAACCAATGCAGAGCCGCTTTGGATTTGAAGAATTACCCCTAAATCTCTTGACTGCCGACCCAGCACTCAGCATTTAAGAATGAAAATCACGGGTTCATCGGAACAGACATTAAAACAAATGACTCTTAACGGATGGCGTGATATGCTAAGAACTCTCTTTGCACATTGCTTTTTGGCCCTGCATGTGTACAATTTTGTACATGGGTTCAAAATTCCCCGCGTCCGAGGTCAAGGACCTTGGAATTTTTACTGTAAAAGTCTGATGGACCTGCCTATTTTTATTATTTATTTATTTATTTATTTATTTATTTTTTTTTGTCGGACAATTTTTAGAATACAATTCCTTTGTGTATTAAAACAATTTTTTATGTATTAAAACGGCCTCAACGTTATTTATTGCAAGATGTCAAAGTTGTTGTCAAATCGTTTCCGGAAATGAAAATATAATGCGCAGCCGCATTGACAACTTTATCGCTTGAGTGGTTGCAAGTGGTATATGATTTATGTGTTTAAAACACTATAAACAATATAAACGAAGTTGATCAACATGAATTTATATGATTTTGGCGCACATGGAACTTCAATTGCTGATATTGGACCTTCCAATCTTAATTTGTGACCTACCACAAACAAAGGCAAAAAGTCCTGGACCTGTCATTGTGAAATATAATTTTGAACCCCTGTTTTGTAGTATCTTTCATTCTTGGTGACATATAGATACAATATTGAGACGTAAAACAACGGCCGTATTTGAGGTTTCTATTGTTTTAAATGAAGATAAAATTGTTCTGAAAACGGGCAGATGTTAATAGGCTTAGTTAAAATTATTTAACAAGTCGGTAGATTTGGGAATGGCGCAGAATCTAACCATGATGTTGAGATGTAGCATGGTTTCGTAAACCGCCAATCATGTAGACGCCTAAAACTAAATATTTTTTTTTACTAACCTATTTGTTCTTTTAGAGTTAAATGAAATGCTTTCCGGATTTTGTTGTCCGGAAATTGAAATTGATATTCCCCTTCTCCATACTCGTAATTCCTTCCTGCTATAAATTTATAACATCCCTCCGAGTCTGCTTTACCAAATGCCCGGATGTCACTAAACAAAAATTTCAATACCTGGACCCTGCTCTCTGTATCTATGACGTCAATGCTGTCGTTATTGACGTGTAAATGAAAAAAATTATCACAATCAAAAGCAAATGCTGGTCCCTCAGGTATTTTCACAATAGACACCAAGAACATCTGTATTGTAAAAAAAAACATAGTTTAGTGTATATATATATATATATATATATATATATATATATATATATATATATATATGTATGTATGTATGTATGTATGTATGTATGTATGTATTCATTTGCCTTGTTGCCTTGTGAACTTCCCATAGCTGCAAGCTTTAGAGTCGTTGCGTTCATGATTGACTAGAACGACAAAAACCTTGTCACTTCGTGTTTGAATACATAAAAATGCAATACACAATTCGGAACTACATTACCATAGGTAAACATGGCTATCACGTCACTTTTGTTTATATTCGAGACAAGCTTGAAAAACGCATTTTCTACAAAATTTTACAAAAACGGTTCAATGGTTAAAATACACAAAATAAAATCAAAGAAATTGATGAAGTAAAATTTTAATAAAATATATAGGCACCTGGCTGAAATTCACCGTAATAATGACATTGTGAGAGAAGGGGTCTCTATTATTTTTAGACAATGTGTAATGGTATACAACTCGATTAATTTTGTGTCTCGCGGGATGTAAATTTCAAATGATGTAAATTTCAATTTTGCAATTAGATTCACGCATGTATGCCACATCCAGTGAAAATTGTCCGTGTCACATGCTGTGTTTGTTGATCGGAAAAACTTAAAAATCAGTTACACGCTTTTTAATCAGTTTACTAAGGACACAAAAGCAACTTTTCAAAACCATAATACATACTGCACAACTACTTGCAAAACTTAATTTTCAAACTTTGAGAGATATTTAGACCGCACCAGGCGTAAATAATAAGTTTACTTCTCACTGATTTGCTGTCTACATTTGAATGATACCGAGTATGAAGTTCAGCACATAATGTTAGAGTAAATCTCAACCTAATAATGTCGACATTCCAGAAAAAATCTCTCGGTAAATCCCCGTCTCCGCTCACAAATCTGATTCAAAACCCACATGCTTGGCCATTGAAAATTATCCTTCTGCTACAGTTTCAGATTCAAAATTTAACTTCCGACAGATAGCCAGCAATCTTTTACTCCAAACTTAACGTGCGTTATTCCGTCTGCTTGCAAAGTTGTTGCCTTCATTCTGACAATGAACATCATTTTAAAACAGTTCAAATGTTTATATATATATATATATATATATATATATATATATATATATATATATATATATATATATATATATATATATATATATATACGGTTGGTACTTCAGATTAATTTGTGGGCTTAGCTTTTGTGGAGAATTCATTGCATAAAAGAAAATCTCGAGAAAACTTATTATAAGAATTTATACAAATCGGTGGTCATTATTTCACAAGAAACTACAAAACACAAGCAACAATTCTTCTACCTCACGGAATGGCACAGACGAGGGTCAATGCCGGCTCTACCGTGTGATAAACGATCTCTCTTTCATAAATTCTAACAGTAAACCACTCTATTATCCAGTTGCAACAATACTAGCTAAGTTCCGCTATATAATTCAATGTTCATATGATCGCATATTGTTTTAAATTCTTCAAAACGTTATTGATATTATGGATTATTAATAGTAAATGTTGTAACTGACCACGTTATGACCTTTGATGAGACCTTTGAGGTCATACGGTGCAATTCACCGATTTTTGTCTAAAATGTTTAGCTCTTACACCTTATTTTGGTAACATTTTGTGTACATTTATATCAGTTTATATAAGTTAATGAGTGGTGAAAGTCAATCAAACTCTTCCTTTGTTTAAGTACGCAAGACAAGAGGTTTTAGTTTATAAAATGTACCTAAACCCACTAACCATTAGTACGCACGTTATAAGTACATTGATAGTTGGTTACAATTCATCATACAACAGATAGCTTCTCGGTATTAATGGAGTATCAGAACCCTTAATTAGTCGTCTTATCCCTTTACTTATATCATATGTACTAATAAAAAAATAATATAATAAATCTTACCGTACAGCATTAACAGTACTCCTTTAAAACGCACTTAAAATAGTTTACATATATTTAAACAATATTTAATGTAGAATGGAATCAGAAAGGAAATTAAAATTAATGAATAACGGAAATTTCAATGTTATTTAAGTTATTAAATTTTCACAATCGGATGCTCGTGGTTTCGATAAGCCTAACATGTAGAAGTTACGGAATAGTTCGAGTGAGGGTGTTTCTAAATGATGTACTAATATTGGAACATTACCACAAACTGTTACGCAGTATGTATACCCCAGTTTAAATTCGATTCAGAAGTCACTAGGTTTTGAATAAGAACTACAAAATATATACATGTTATTAATATATAATTCCCTTTTCAATCAGCTTATGACAAAAAAGTTTTTCCAATTTTATAAAATCATGTCCTATAACATAATCCGGAAGATCCATGGTACATTTTTTCTTTTTATTTATTTATCTATTTAATTATTTAATCATTTATTTATTTAGATATAACAGGTTCTTTTTGAATTTGGTAATGTCAAATATAAGAACCACAGTCATGAGTTTCTGCATTGCTATGACCTTATGACAACGAGAATAGAGTGAAGTGTCTCTTGTTTCATATGTTACGCTTATGACAACGGGAGAGGAGTGAAGTGTCTCTGGTTTCATATGTTACGCTTATGACAACGGGCCGAGGAGTGAAGTGTCTCTTGTTCATATGTTACGCTTATGACAACGAGAGAGGAGTGAAGTGTCTCTTGTTTCATATGTTACGCTTATGACAACGATAGAGGAGTGAAGTGTCTCTTGTTTCATATGTTACGCTTATGACAACGGGAGAGGAGTGAAGTGTCTTTTGTTTCATATGTTACGCTTATGACAACGGGCCGAGGAGTGAAGTGTCTCTTGTTTCATATGTTACGCTTATGACAACGGGAGAGGAGTGAAGTGTCTCTTGTTTCATATGTTACACTTATGACAACGGGAGAGGAGTGAAGTGTCTTTTGTTTCATATGTTACACTTATGACAACGGGAGAGGAGTGAAGTGTCTCTTGTTTCATATGTTACGCTTATGACAACGGGAGATGAGTGAAGTGGCTCTGGTTTCATATGTTACACTTATGACAACGGGAGAGGAGTGAAGTGTCTCTTGTTTCATATGTTACGCTTATGACAACGGAAGAGGAGTGAAGTGTCTCTTGTTTCATATGTTACACTTATGACAACGGGAGAGGAGTGACGTGTCTCTGGTTTCATATGTTACACTTATGACAACGGGAGAGGAGTGAAGTGTCTCTGGTTTCATATGTTACACTTATGACAACGGGAGAGGAGTGAAGTGTCTCTGGTTTCATATGTTACACTTATGACAACGAGAGAGGAGTGAAGTGTCTCTGGTTTCATATGTTACACTTATGACAACGGGAGAGGAGTGAAGTGTCTCTGGTTTCATATGTTACGCTTATGACAACGGGCCGAAGTGTGAAGTGTCTCTTGTTTCATATGTTACACTTATGACAACGAGAGAGGAGTGAAGTGTCTCTTGTTTCATATGTTACGCTTATGACAACGGCCGATGAGTGAAGTGGCTCTGGTTTCATATGTTACACTTATGACAACGGGAGAGGAGTGAAGTGTCTCTGGTTTCATAAGTTACGCTTATGACAACGGGCCGAAGTGTGAAGTGTCTCTGGTTTCATATGTTACACTTATAAACAACGAACTGAGCAGTAAGGTTCTCTGGTTTCGTATATGATGCTTATGACAACAAGCCGAGTAGTAAAGTTCTCTGGTTTCATATGTTACACTTATGACAACGAGAGAGGAGTGAAGTGTCTCTTGTTTCATATGTTACACTTATGACAACGAGAGAGGAGTGAAGTGTTTCTTGTTTCATATGTTACGCTTATGACAACGGGAGAGGAGTGAAGTGTCTCTGGTTTCATATGTTAAACTTTTGACAACGGGAGGGTAGTGATGTGTCTCTGGTTTCATATGTTACGCTTATGACAACGGGAGAGGAGTGAAGTGTCTCTTGTTTCATATGTTACACTTATGACAACGAGAGAGGAGTGAAGTGTCTCTGGTTTCATATGTTACACTTTTGACAACGAGAGAGGAGTGAAGTGTCTCTTGTTTCATATGTTATGCTTATAAAAATGAGAGAGGAGTGAAGTGTCTCTGGTTCATATGTTACGCTTATGACAACGAGCCGAGTAGTAAAGTTTCACTGGTTTCATATGTTACGCTTATGACAACGGGAGAGGAGTGAAGTGTCTCTGGTTTCATATGTTACACTTTTGACAACGAGAGAGGAGTGAAGTGTCTCTTGTTTCATATGTTATGCTTATAAAAATGAGAGAGGAGTGAAGTGTCTCTGGTTCATATGTTACGCTTATGACAACGAGCCGAGTAGTGAAGTTTCACTGGTTTCATATGTTACGCTTATGACAACGGGAGAGGAGTAAAGAGTCTCTGGTTTCATATGTTACGCTTATGACAACGAGCCGAGTAGTGAAGTTTCACTGGTTTCATATGTTACGCTTATGTTCTATAACTGCAAACCCGGATATCATTTTATCTTAACATGGAGTATCAGATATAGTCAATTGTTTCGATTTGTATTTATCTTCTGTGTTTTGTTTTTATTTTATAATTAATAATTTGATTGTTGTGTGTACTCTTGATTGTTTTGTCTATGCTTGGCATATGTTCTACCCACAGGTTTTCAGTTCCGTTGTTGTTTTAAATAAAACTATTTTTGTTTGGTATTTCAAATGATTATTTAAAATGTTTGCCGTAACAATCGGGTATACAGGGATTTTTTAAATTTCAGATGTTTCATAACTTTCGCAGATGATTTTGGCTTATAAGGTTATCCTCTTAAACCAATGGACTAAATTTGGTCATGAAGATCCTTGGTGTTTTGTTATTGTTTTTACGATATGGTGGGTCCATTGGTTAATTTGGATAATGACAACTACATATAAACGTTTTCATTCACAGATTTCTTTTTCATTACAATGTATTAGTCAAACCTTTTCTTGTTTTACTTGTTTAATATTCACAGTCTGTAAAATTTGTTTGATATATAAGTATTACTAAATATCAGTCTGATAAAGAATTAATAATACTTTGCTTTGTACATGTTAAGAAAAGGTAAATTAAGAACTTAATGTCTTTCATTGGCATTTTTCACCTTAGACGGAACACATGTCACAGCAGCCATTTCCTAAAGCTATATCTATCGTGGAAGCAAGACAAAAAATCGCCAAGTGCATGGAACAAGATCCTTTAATGAGAGACAGATCTAAGACCAAAATAATGCAAGATTGCTTACTTTAAATTCCACCTATGTGCAATGCAAATTTCATAATCACTATCTTAAAAATCTTAGTGCATCGACTGAGTAACGAATGTTTACCTGGTATTAGTATAATGTGATTGGTAATGGTATACTTTGTCTGTGGTATACTGACTCAGCTAGTGACTTAACAAAAAGTCATCTAGAATGCGCCAGACTGCAATTATAAGACAGAGCACAATGCATTTGAGAACCTGCTTTAATAGATATAAATAAAATAAAGATAAACTGGCTCTCGTCACGAATGAGTGAAATACTACTGATAGATGTAAAACAGCATTACAACCAACTAACCGTCAATCTTATATTGGTATGTCCTTGAGTTTCACAATTGTATTTCACAACTGATGTCTGCTACCTGGTACAAAAATAATTCATACCTTAATAGTCATTGTATGAAATAAATTGTTAGTCAACATCGTGGAATGTATGCTTGATGTGCAAGCTGATTGTAAATCTATTAGATTTGAAAGAACGGTGTAGGTATGTATGTTTGCTATGAAGAAGTGCACTGAAGTGATGTAACCATGTCAAGATATTTTAGTTATATTGAAGTGGTTAGCTGTCAAGACCAGCAGAAACCTTGACCCTCGGTAAGCAAATGGCAAACTTTTTCAAACTACGATCTGCTGGAGTGGAATCTGAACCAAGGCGATTATAGACGTTACATATGTTCTTGCAGCCAGTTCTTTGAACCACCTGGTCACCTCTCCCTTCCCGATCCTCGTTATTGGTTATGTTTTGTTATACTTATTGTTAAATCCTTGTTACGAGAATTGTTTTGATTTCTTTATAAGAATTATCTAGTTATGTATCAACCACATGCAAACGAGTCTTTAAAACATTACAATTTATGAAAAAAAACAAGACTCATAATTATTAAATTATTATTTAATTTTAAAATTATTGCTCTATCAGTAACTTTTTTACGTTTTATTACAGATTCAACAAATTACAAAGAATACTTCACACAAAATAAAAAGGTCCAAACCGGAAACAAACACGACACGCTACTGATACTACCTAAAGAGCCGGAAGATATAGTCACGTGACTTGTATCAACTAAATCATTGGCAAATCCTTCTTCATAGTTTCCACAGTAACCATTTAGTATAGGCTCAGCACTGATCCCTCTTCTAAAATAAAACAACAATACGTGTACGACTGTTGATCTATAAAGTTATCTACTAGTTGCCAGTTTTTTGTCGGAGTAAAGTTAGCAACTAGTAGCCAGTTACTTGTAGAGGAAACGTTAGCAACTAGTAGCCAGTTACTAGTACTAATTTACCGATCTTACAATTGTTTATATTATCAATTGAAATTTAAAAAAAAAAAAACATTGACACCAAAATATCGTGTCTTTGATTTGATGTTGGGTAAATTTATGAATGGGCCCACTGATAGATAGTTAAAGTCCACTAAACAGAATATCAGTCATATTTTAACACTTTATGTCGGATGCCACACATTATTACAATCTGTAATGGCGCTGTCTATATTTTAATGTTAATATCTTACTTGTAAGTATCGTTCTGTTGTCAAGTACGAATTTTCAGATGCAACACTAACTCTGTAAACAGTTTATCTTGACAATGAAAAATTTTCGTAATCTTGAATTTATACATTAAACAAGAGGCCCAAGAGGGCCTGTGGAGCTCAACTGACAAAAATGGTTCTTGTGCCTCCATTTATATAAACTCGGTACAGGGACTTGAGCTGATGTAAAATGCTAAATATAAAAGCTGTAGGCCTTACAGTTTCAGAAAAGAATATTATTTTAAATTTGACTTCCCATATAAGTATATATAGATATATGCGCCCCTGGGTGGGACCAAAAATGGCCAAGAGGCCTTTATTTGTACAAACCTGGTAAAGGTACTTGGGCTTATTGTGAAAGCTTAAAGCCTTACAGTTTCAGAGAAGAAGATTTTTAAATTTGATTTCCCAGATATATTGGCCCTTGGGGTGGGACCAAAATTGGCCCAGGGGCCACCATTTGTACAAACCTGGTGAAAGGGACTTGAGCTGATATTAAATGCCAAATATAAAAACATTATGCCTTACAGTTTCAGAGAGGAAAATTTTTAAACTTGATTTCCAATATATGCATATGCAGATATATGCCCTGGGGTGGGGCCAAAAATAGACAAGGGGCCATCATTTGTACAAATTTGGTAAAGGGCCTCAAGCTGATATTAACTGCCAAATATGAAAGCTAAAGGCTTCATGATGTCAGAGAAGAAGATTTTCAAAGTTGATATCTCATTTTAAGCAATATATGCATATGCAGATATATAGACCCCTGGGTTGGGGCCGAAAATAGACTGAGAGCCACCATTTGTAAAAACTTGGTAAAGGGTCTCAAGATGATATTAACTGCCAAATATGAAAGCTTAAGGCTTCATGGTTTCAGAGAAGAAGATTTTCAAAGTTGATTTTCCACTATAAGCCATATATGCATATGCAGATATATGGACCCCTGGGGTGGGGCCAAAAATGGATCGGGGGCAACCATTTGTACAAACTTGGAAAAGGGCCTCAAGCTGATATTAACTGCCAAATATGAAAGCTTAAGGCTTCATGGTTTCAGAAGAGAAGATTTTCAAAGTTGATATCCCATTATAAGCCATATATGCATATGCAGACATATGGACCCCTTGGGTGGGGCTGAAAATGGACTGAGGACCACCATTTGTACAAACTTTGTAAAGGGGCTCAAGCTGATATCAACTGCCAAATATGAAAGCTTAAAGCTTCATGGTTTCAGAGAAGAAGTTTTTAAAGTTGATATCTGATTATAAGCCTTATTTTTACTTTTTACGAAGTATGACAGAAAAACGCTAAAAACGCGTAACCTAGTTTTTGACAGAATTTCACGAAATGTACAACCTATATGTTTAAGGGTGTCTAGAAGCTTAATATCACATCAGATTTTGCATATAACCTATGGTTTCAGAGAAGAAGCTTATTTTAGGTTTTTTGCATTCTAGGTCGCTGTGACCTACTTTTGGTTGCCATGGAAACCAATTGTACAAATTTTCATGTACTCCTTCTAGGGATCATTCCTGCAAAGTTTTGTTAAAATTGGCCCAATAGTTTCTGAGTTTTTGCTGTTAACGGACGGACGGACGGACGCACGCACGCACGCACGCGCGCATCATGCCATAAGCTCATCTGGCTTTAGCCAGTTGAGCTAAAAAACTTCTCACAAATAATAGGAATTCAGGTGTTATTTGTTTAGATACGATGTATCAATTTGTTTTACATTTCAAAGTTTTACCTGAGCAATCTACATCTTTGTTGATCTAACCTAAATGCAGCTTCATCAACATTCATTGTTTCTCTTGTACTCCATAATCTCTCCGCAACTGCCGACGCTCTTGGCCTGAAAAAAAGAATATATTTCATCTGAATTATTATAATATATACCTTAAAACTGTAATGAATATTATAATTGTTTTCATTAAATTGTATCAGTATATATATATATATATGTATATATTACATATGTGTAAAAGATTAAATACAGTCGTGACATTAAAAATTTACATTAAAATTATCAATTTAAAGGGAACGCGTACATGTTAACATGTTAACAAGTGTCAGACTCTCTACAATGTTCTGTACACAAACAATTTACAAATGACAAACTCTGAAATAATCTACAATGTTTTATAAACAAATAATTGACAAATGTCAGAATGAAATAATAAACAATGTTCTATACACAAATAATTGACAAATGTCAGACTGAAATAATCTACAATGTTTTATAGACAAATAATTGACCAATGTCAGACTGAAAATAATCTACAATGTTTTATAGACAAATAATTGACAAATGTCTGACTGAAATAATCTACAATGTTTTATAGACAAATAATTGACAAATGTCAGACTGAAATTCTCTACAAAATTTTATAGACAAATAATTGACCAATGTCAGACTGAAATTCTCTACAATGTTTTATAGACAAATAATTGTCAGACTGAAATAATCTACAATGTTTTACAGACAAATAATTGTCAGACTGAAATTCTCTACAATGTTTTATAGACAAATAATTGTCAGACTGAAATTCTCTACAATGTTTTAGAGACAAATAATTGTCAGACTGAAATAATCTTCCATGTTTTATAAACAAATAATTGACCAATGTCAGACTGAAATAATCTACAATGTTTTATAGACAAATAATTGTCAGACTGAAATAATCTTCCATGTTTTATAAACAAATAATTGACAAATGTCAGACTGAAATAATCTACAAAATTTTATAGACAAGTAATTGTCAGACTGAAATAATCTTCCATGTTTTATAAACAAATAATTGACCAATGTCAGACTGAAATTCTCTACAATGTTTTATAGACAAATAATTGTCAGACTGAAATAATCTACAATGTTTTACAGACAAATAATTGTCAGACTGAAATTCTCTACAATGTTTTATAGACAAATAATTGTCAGACTGAAATTCTCTACAATGTTTTATAGACAAATAATAGTCAGACTGAAATTCTCTACAATGTTTTATAGACAAATAATTGTTAGACTGAAATAATCTTCCATGTTTTATAAACAAATAATTGACCAATGTCAGACTGAAATAATCTACAATGTTTTATAGACAAATAATTGTCAGACTGAAATAATCTTCCATGTTTTATAAACAAATAATTGACAAATGTCAGACTGAAATAATCTACAAAATTTTATAGACAAGTAATTGTCAGACTGAAATTCTCTACAATGTTTTATAGACAAATAATTGTCAGACTGAAATAATCTTCCATGTTTTATAAACAAATAATTGACCAATGTCAGACTGAAATTCTCTACAATGTTTTATAGACAAATAATTGTCAGACTGAAATAATCTTCCATGTTTTATAAACAAATAATTGACAAATGTCAGACTGAAATTCTCTACAATGTTTTATAGACAAATAATTGTCAGACTGAAATAATCTACAATGTTTTATAGACAAATAATTGACCAATGTCAGACTGAAATTCTCTACAATGTTTTATAGACAAATAATTGTCAGACTGAAATAATCTACAATGTTTTATAGACAAATAATAGTCAGACTGAAATAATCTACAATGTTTTATAGACAAATAATTGTCAGACTGAAATAATCTACAATGTTTTATAGACAAATAATTGTCAGACTGAAATTCTCTACAATGTTTTATAGACAAATAATTGTCAGACTGAAATAATCTACAATTGTTTATAGACAAATAATTGTCAGACTGAAATAATCTTCCATGTTTTATAAACAAATAATTGACAAATGTCAGACTGAAATTCTCTACAATGTTTTATAGACAAATAATTGTCAGACTGAAATAATCTACAATGTTTTATAGACAAATAATAGTCAGACTGAAATAATCTACAATGTTTTATAGACAAATAATTGTCAGACTGAAATTCTCTACAATGTTTTATAGACAAATAATTGTCAGACTGAAATAATCTACAATTGTTTATAGACAAATAATTGTCAGACTGAAATAATCTTCCATGTTTTATAAACAAATAATTGACCAATGTCAGACTGAAATAATCTACAATGTTTTATAGACAAATAATTGACAAATGTCAGACTGAAATAATCTACAATGTTTTATAGACAAATAATTGACAAATGTCAGACTGAAATAATCTACAATGTTTTATAGACAAATAATTGACCAATGTCAGACTGAAATAATCTACAAAATTTTATAGACAAATAATTGACCAATGTCAGACTGAAATAATCTACAAAATTTTATAGACAAGTAATTGATATCATTTAGTCATTACATATTATCGACCACTTTTCATACATTTTTATAACTTACACATTCAAAAATAGTTATATGATAATAGACAACCAAAAGTTTGAAATTCAGCTACTTGTATCAAATCATGTGTTCTCTTAATATTTACTGTAATCGGTGTTTGTTGCCGTTAAGTGTTGTTCACCTAAAACAAGTTAACTTTACAAAATGCTCCAATTAAGATTCCGTGACATTTAATGTTCATTTTAAGGTATATAACCAGCATTTTCACTCAAATTCGTTTTCCATTTGGAAAAGCTATAAACTTTTGAAAATTTACCAAAGAAAAAATTATGATTGATAATAATTTACCTTCTGTGAATCATCTAAAAAAAGATCGGAATAGGAAAATCTGCATGTCCACAGACAAGGTACATATATTGGATGAGATATTTACTCTCTATAAAACATTTAGTTTCGCCCAATATGAATATGTATCAAATAAAATTGGTAAGAAGTTATATCTAGAAAGTTACAGTCTTCTATTTGATGTTCCAGACAAGAAAAAATCACAAAAAAACAAATGTCACAAAAACATGGGTGAATTACGTTACCGTTTTGAAACATACCCCACAAGGCTAACATTTCACATATTTTTTGCAAAATATGTGTAAACCAGTCCAAAAAGGGTCAAACTTTAACGCAAAACTTACTTTATTTATTTACATCGGCCATGAGATCAACAATAGCCACTTAAATTCTGAAGAGTAGAAAAACGCAATGAAAGTGAATTACGTTACCCATGTGTTTCTCGTCCTAGTAAATGATTTAAGAAATATTCACTCCATAGTATGTGAGAAGACTATGGTAGCATATTATAAAAAGGGAGGGGGGTCAATGTAAATTGAGGTGTTGTCAGATTTTATGTTCACAAATACAAAACTGTGAATTACGTTACGGTGAATTACGTTATTAATTAAACGGAATTTATGCTATATCTTACACGGAACTTATTTCTCGGGTATTATTTTGGCATATCATAGACCCTCTAGATACAGCATGCAGTAAGCAACAATGGCGCCAATTTACAACATGTGATTTGTGTTGAGTTTTCGCTGTTAAAAGCAGGTAAGCGCATATATATTTTTAGAAGCTTTCGGTATGTGGGTGCTTGTCATTGTTTGTTTTAATTTTCTATATTTCTTTAGTAAATAAACCCATCAAGTGGTTTCCAATGCCCTATTGATTGTGTTTTATTGAATTTCTCGTGTGTAGCACGTTGAAAATGGTAACGTAATTCACTTACAAGTAACGTAATTCACTAATCTTTTTCTCTGTTTCAGAACTATGGGGAAAAGCAGGGCAGAAATCCAGAGGTCATATCGAGAGAGAAAAAAGGTAAAAGAGGGTAAAAAGTATCTAGAAAAAGAATCTGAAAGGGTAAAAAAGTATTACAAACCAACAACAGAGTTAACACCACAGGCACTCAAAAAGAGAAGAGCCAGGATTCGTAAATGCATGGAGAGGCATAGAAAAGAGATGAAAGAAAAAGAAAAGAGTAATCATGATAGCATGGAATTAGAAATAGAAAATAACGTCTTATCCCAAATTAATTTAGAGGATGAATCGGGACCATGTGACTCAACAACACCCTCAACAAGTAGAGACAACTGTCCATTACTACATGTGCGTATGAACTTTAAGAAAAAGCAAAGTAGCGGAAGAAAGGCTTTAAAAACTGCAAAGGCAAAGATTAAGAGACTTGAAACAAAAGTAAAAACAGTGACAAAATATAATGACAGATTAAGAAAAAGATTGGTTAGAGCAAAGTTAAAAACAGACAGCAAGAAATCAGACAAGAATAATAGTAATGTACCTTTAACACCAAGAAGCTTGTCCAAAATGGAACTCAGAAATGAAGGACTCTCCCCATCGAAATATCCAAAGATAGTTAAACAGCTCACTTTCCATCATAGTTTGGTTAACAATATAAGTAAAAAACTTGAGCCAGTGCGTGGGAGGTCTACACAAAGATCAGTTTTGCAAGTTGTATGTGGTAAGATTGTTTAGAGGTACCGGATGCAGTCTATGTTAGGCAAAGAATTAAATATAAACAGTCATCAAATAAGAAAGAGCATCAAGGAAACGAGTATAAGAAAAAGTAGAAAGGCCTTAGAAAGAAAGCAGTTAACACAGAAAGTACTTAAATTTTTTGAGAGGGAAGATAACAGTTCATGTTTACCAGGGAAGAAAGATACCAAGAAATGTGAAGACGGAACAAAACAAGTTAGAGTTCTAAATGATTACATGTATAATTTGCATTTAAAGTTTAAATCTGAAAATCCTGAAGATAAGATAGGTTTGAGCACGTTTTTAAGTTATCGGCCAAAATATATTAAGCTTGTCCATTTTAGCTCAAGAAAAACATGCCTTTGTCAAAGACACCAGAATATGGCACTTAAAGTTAAAGCATTGAATTCAGTACGAATAATTACAACCTACCACCCAGATGCACTTATTAAGCAGCACAGCGACGCTGAAATTCTCGCAAAGATTAGAGATTATACAGGGAATAATATAAAATATTCTGAATGGAAACGAAAGGATGTTGAACACAAAGGTAAAATCACAAAAAGGATGCAAATTGAAACTGTTGAAAAAAACAAAGAACAATTTAGTGCTTTATTTAGTCAAAATTTGATTCAATTTCGTAAACACACGGAGAGGGTACGAGTACAGTATGAACAGGTAAAATTGTTGAAAGATAACCTTCCAGATAAACATGTATTATGCCAGATGGATTTTGCTGAAAATTATGTTTGCAGTCACGCGGATGAAGTACAGTCAGCCTACTTCGACAAGTATGGTGGCTTATTTCTGACATCGACATAATTTTAGTCGACATAAAATTATCTCGACATGTCGACTTAATATCTTGGCAAGTCGAGATAATATCATGGAAAGTTGTGATAATATCATGAAAAGTTGTGATACAAAAATAAAAAGTTGAGATAATTAACACGACTTGCCGCGATAAAAATAAGTCGAGATATCGAGATAATTATCGCGACTGGTCAACATAAGTATCGCGGCAAGTCGTGTTACTTATCTTAACTTTTATTTTGGTATCACAACTTTTCATGATATTATCTCGACTTGTCACGATATTAAGTCGACATGTTGAGATAATTTTATGTCGGCTAAAATTATGTCGATGTCAGAAATAAGCCACCATAGACAAGGGTTTTGTAACACTGCATCCGGTGGTTATGTATTTCAGTGATAATGATGGTGTTTTGCAACATTCATCATATGTTTATGTTTCTGACACGCCTTCCCATACATCTGGAACCGTTTATGCATTCATGAAAAAAATAGTCTCAAACCTGAATAATGATCTTCCTGGTACCGAGTGTATTCATTATATTTCTGACTCTCCCACTTCTCAGTACAGAAACAAGCATATGATGAATATAATTGCAAATCATGATCATTTATTCGGAATGAGAGCTTCTTGGTTATACTTTGAAGCTGGTCACGGTAAAGGCCCCTGTGATGGGGTTGGGGGAACAAGTAAACGGTTGGCTGATCTGGCAGTAAAAAGACAAACAGTTGTCATACAAAATGCATATGACTTTTTCAGTTGGGGCGAAACTCAAGTCAATAGCCAAATTAAGTATCTTTTAGTACCAAAAACAGAATGTGATGAAGCTAACGAGGAGCTAATGAAAATGAACCCAAAGCCAGTAAAAGGTACAATGGAAGTACATAGTGTGTTTCCTCTAGGGAATGGTAAAATAGCTGTTAGAAATGTATCATGTTATTGTCAAAATTGTTTTTCGAATGGGCACTTTCATCCTACTTGTCAAGGATGGACTGTACATAATTTAGTTTCCGACGACAATTTAAATGAATCGGTAAAACCTGTTGATGAAAATCATACAGCAAAATACGCGATAAATTCTTATGTTGCTGCAATCTATAATGCTGAATGGTACATTGGTAAAATATTGGAGTATGATTCAAAAGACAATGAATACAACATTTCGTTTATGAGAGAAAATGTCAGCAAGGTGCGTTACAGATATAAATGGCCGCGTAAGGATGATATCCTGTGGATAGCAGAATCTAATATATTGTGCCAAGTTGGCGATCCTGTTTTATTTGGTAAGAGAGAAGTGTATAAGATGAATGATGATGATATAAATAAAATCATTGCATTGTTTAATAAGAAATAATTCTCCAACATTGTAGGAAACTTGATTTTCTAGTCATCCAGCTGTTAAATACGCCATACTACGTTTTGATTGTGTAGCAAAGCAGGTGTTTATTTTATACCTCTAACTTAACTTTAGGGGAAATAATACATCTATAATACTATAAATTGATCTAATTAACATTTATGTTATTCTTTGAGTGTTTTTCTAGTCATTTCGGTTTTGTTATTTCCAGATAGGAAAACCCCAGTATTAGTTCTATATTGGTGAATTACGTTACCACCATTGTTACAAAATGTTGTTATAAAACAGCTTTTTAATAAATAAAAGTTTCAATAAAATAGATGTTGATCGGCGTTGGTTTTGATTTAATACAGATTTTCTATTAAAATAAATAGTCAGAAAGCAATACATTAAGACTATTTCTGAATTTATTCGGTATAAGATGTTAATGTATAATGGTACTGTTTTTGTTTTAAGATGGCCAGTTACAACTACATTTGTATAATACTTAATCTTTGATTGTAATGATAATAATTGTGAATTAGGCGAATATGTCATATACTTATAGACAACAAGTTTTTCAAAGTTTGTAAGTCTGTGTAATATGTTGACTTTACATATCATTTTTTAAAATTCATTGTGAATTACGTTACCAATCAGTGGACATACAAAAGTTCCGATAGTGAATTTA
The DNA here is from genome assembly GCA_029721355.1 of Tegillarca granosa. Classification (NCBI taxonomy): domain Eukaryota; kingdom Metazoa; phylum Mollusca; class Bivalvia; order Arcoida; family Arcidae; genus Tegillarca; species Tegillarca granosa. The sequence goes on along the minus strand of CM056606.1, from coordinate 36,184,207 downwards.
CTCTGAACTTGGAGATGATAATCTTTGTAATTCAGTAAATTTTGTTCATGTGTTGATATAAATCATATCACCTTCTCCATGTATGCCACCTCATCATGTTCTGGTATATTTTACAAAATAGTTGTTGTATTCAGCAGAAAGTTTTGTATAAATCAATGAAAGCTTGTTGTTTGTTCCAGGAATGTTATCCAATGTTTGTTAATTCATTTATGAATGTTTACTTTTTTATGTAACTTTGCATTTCCATAAACAATTTTGGACAAAAAAAGAAACAATGGTCATTGTTATTGTTAATTTGTGGCAGATTTTATTGAGTACAGTGATAAGTAACGTAAATCACGAGGAATATTTGATACCTATCTCTTGCAATGAAAAAAATTCCAATAATGTGCTTTGCTGATTAGTTCAAACACAGAATCTGAATCCAAAAACTCTAAAGTCTCTGAAAAATCGACTTTCTTACAAATCCGAGACAAAAAATTCTCCGGACAAAATTCTCTCAAAATATGTAGGGATAACTTGATTATGCTGTGTTGTGGTGTCTTCATGGTGCCACACTCGTATTTTAAACATACTGCTAGTTCCTACATATCATTTCCAAAATCTTTTAAAATACATTCTCGTGAATAATGTAAAAAAAATTATTACTTAAAATTGACTTTACCATACTCTAGATAGTAAATTTGTCCCATCAACATATTCTGCAAACATACATGCCTCGCCACCAGTCACTTTTCTGTGCTGTTCCGCTGTGCCTGTTTTTGTCAACAAACAATGTGTAAAGGTAACGATAATACAATTCTAAGAGAGAGAGCTAAGAGAGAGAGAGAGAGAGAGAGAGAGAGAGAGAGAGAGAGAGAGAGAGAGAGAGAGAGAGAGAGAATATTCCGCAATACTTCTTCATTAAAAAGTCCCGAGTTTGGGTGCAGTCATTTCTTAAATCCTTAACCTTACCAGGTTGTATAAGAATTGTGTCATATAATAAATTTTTGAACTTTCTGAATGAAAAATTCAAAAATTTATAATATGACAATTGTTTATCAGGCTAGCCACAATAAAAATATCTTTTATCGTAAGTCTCAATATATTGTACTGTAAACAACTATAATGGCCTAACAAAGCAAGCAGAGTTTACCATACGGTCATCACTTCATAATTCTGTTGAAAATAAGAAAACAAATTGCTTCGCAAATTCACCTTATTAAATTTTGCGGCCCCTTATAAAATCCACACTATCCCAATAAGATATGGCGTGATTGGCTGGCAAAACCATTGTGAGCAATAATGGGGGAGGTGATATTTTATTTCCGCTTACCTCGCCTAAACTGATTATAAAAATGCCTTTAAACGTTCGGGATTACTTTCCTTTGAAGTGGGACAAAGAGTCTGCTTTTAAGATTATTACAATTTTCATAAAAATATAACGATGACGTAACTCAACAGTCCCATCCCAAATCTAACAAACACGTCCGAATCTAACAAACACGTCTAAATCTAACAAACACGTCTAAATCTAACAAACACAAATCTAACAAACACGTCTAAATCTAACAAACACGTCTAAATCTAACAAACACGTCCAATTCTTGGTTAGCTTTACCTACCATTAAAGTCCAAAGGTTCACACTGATAGAAGCGTTTCCAGTCAGGTCCGTAAAATATCTTATTAAGGTACCAACACGCAGATAAAATGGTCTTGTAACCTTTCTTTGTTATGTTTACCATATAATCTTGCCAATCCTGGAATTGTCCAGGTAGTCCCAGTGTTGAATCCTTCCAAACTTCAACGATTGCATCCATCTGTGCCTAGAACATCACCAAAATAAGCCAATAAATATCAAGAAATTATTGGGTTCTATTGTGTGGGATGAGATTTCTGCTAACTTTTTTGAAATACAGTCGTTTTCGTTTCTTATATTCACATTTTTGATAAAAAATCTACCGATTGTACAAGGAAACACGAAGTAATCGTATTTAAATTTGGAGTGACTGAAAAAGCCCGATATAACTTTACTTCAAATTAATATTATATTATATAAAGTATGATTATGTATTTGCAATACTTTAATAAACTCCATTAAATCTCGTCATACCTGAACTCCTTGTTCTATTGGATCCTGCCAGATGACATATTTGCTATTTAAAGACGACACAATATCCAGAACACGCCGGACATAATACTGCTCCAATGTTTTGTAGTCTCTACCGAAGCCCTTTTCTGCCATAAATTCTGAGATATTAAGATTTGATTCCCTACATAAGTACAGTGAATCTCAATTACTTCGATATTAGGGTTTGATTCTTAAAAAAGTACAGTTGATTTCAATAACTTCACGTGTTTGATTAAAAAAGTTAACGAATAAAATAAAATTAAATTAAATTAAATTAAACAAAATAAAATGAAATAAAATAAAATAAAACAAAACAAAGTAAAATGAAATAAAACAAAACAAAATACTTTTAGGTGCTTTAGAGAGCGAAGAGCAGGTGATGCTACCAGTTCCAAGAGAATGGTACCGTTACGAGGTAGCAGTGGATTTTGCAAGTTAGAAGAAATTGTGCAAGATATCAGGGGATTGTGTCAGTACTAGCTAAAAAATTGCAAAAGTTACCAGAGAATGTTACCAGTATATAGTGCCTGTTACCAGACAATGATACAAGTCGTCAGGAAATATGTCGGCTACTAAAAAGTTGCAAGTTATTAGAGAAATGTAACACCAAGTACATGATATGGAAACAATTACCAGAGGATGGTACCGTTCCAAAATTTTGCCAATTACCAGCAAATATTGCTAGCTACGAGGGTTAGCGTCAGCTTTCAGGAAAGCAGGTAGGTTACCAGTGAATGGTGTCGAATACTAGGAAGACTAGGAGACGGTGATACATGTAAACGCTTCTGTAAGGCGTCATATGACAACCATCAATTTCCGCCTTCCAAGAACAGCAGGATAAAGCATCAATAGTTTCTAAGTTTCGTCATGATTTTATTTCCGAGAACAGAAATAATCGGCTGTTAAGAAACCGAGTGGCATTATGTCATCTACCAGTTAAACATTTGTTTTAATCGTCGACAACGTCCGTTCTCTGTCGTCAAATTGCGCTGAACACTTTTTAAAGGTGCAAAAATTATAGATTTCGAAAAACACTTACAGACCCCATAAAACAAAGTTAAATGACATCATCGAAAATGACCACAATGTCAATTCGTTGAAAAGAATAAAAATATTTGGTAGTTTTGACTATATCTAGTTAAACAACTAATTTTCAACATGTTGTTATAATTATGTTTGCACATATTTCCGGTATACATAGTACGTAATCAAATTTAATCTCAATTTATACATGTACCAGCAAGCGTGGTATACTTCGTCCATTCCTAGATGTATGTATTTATCAGGAAAAACCTCTGCTATTTCCTCGTATAAATCTCTCACAAACTTGTATGTTGTATTCAATATTGGATTTAAGAGTTCAAACTTCCCATGCTTGCCATACACAGCTTGTTCAGGCCGTCCATTCACCCAACACGGCGTGATTAATTCTAGAAAAGAGTACAAATGTTATATAATTATTTCTAAGTTCAAGAAAATTTGTAAATAAAAAATGTGATTGGAAAAGGCACAACCAAGAACACGAAAAATATATGTCAATTATAAAACAACCAGACAAAATAAAACCATAAATATACCGAATTTTGATTAAACTACTTATAAAATGTACGACTTTAAACGGGTACACAATAACGGGTTATAGTTCTATTTTGGGGCTTTCCCCGTCCACAATAATGGGTTATACTTCTATTTAGGGGCTTTTCCCGTCCACTTTAATGGGTTATACTTCTATTTGGGGGCTTTCCGCGTCCACAATTATGGATTATACAGTCAAACCTGTCTATAAAGGCCACCCATGGATATCAACAAAAGTGGCCTTTATGGACAGGTGGTCTTTATATACAAGTTCAAATAATATGAATAAAGAGCAATTGGGATAGAATTTTATTGGCCTTTATAAGCAGGTGGCCCTTATAGAGAGGCGGCCTTTAAGGCAGGTTCGACTGTACTTCTATTTAGGGGCTTTTCCCGTCCACTATAATTGGTATTACTTCTATTTGGGGGCTTTCCCCGTCCACTATAACGGGTTATACTTCTATTTGGGGGCTTTCCCCATCCACTATAATGGGTTATACTTCTATGTGGAGGCTTTCTCTGTCCACTATAATGGGTTATACTTCTATTTGGAGGCTTTCCCCGTCCACTATAACGGGTTATACTTCTATTTGGGGGCTTTCCCCTCCACTATAACGGGTTATAGTTCTATTTTGGGGCTTTCCCCGTCCACTTTAATGGGTTATAGTTCTATTTGGGGGCTTTCCCTGTCCACTATAATGGGCAAAACTTCTATTTGGAGGCTTTCTCCGTCCACTATAATGGGTTATACTTCTATTTGGAGGCTTTCCCCGTCCACTTTAACGGGTGATACTTCTATTTGGGGGCTTTTCCCGTACACTATAACGGGTTATACTTCTGTTTGGGGGCTTTCCCCGTTCACTATAAGGGGTTATACTTCTATTTGGGGGCTTTCCCCGTCCACTTTAACGGGTCATACTTCTATTTGGGGGCTTTTCCCGTACACTTTAACGGGTTATACTTTTATACGGGGGCTTTCCCCGTCCACTATAACGGGTTATAGTTCTATTTGGGGGCTTTCCCTTCCACTATAACGGGTTATAATTCTATCTGGGCGCTTTCCCCGTCCACTATAACGGGTTATAATTCTATTTTGGGGCTTTTCCCGTCCACAATAATGGGTTATACTTCTATTTAGGGGCTTTTCCCGTCCACTATAATTGGTATTACTTCTATTTGGGGGCATTCCCCGTCCACTATTATGGGTTATAGTTCTATTTGGGAGCTTTCCCCGTCCACTATAACGGGTTATACTTCTATTTGGGGGCTTTCCCGTCCACTATAACGGATTATAATTCTATCTGGGCGCTTTCCCCGTCCACTATAACGGGTTATAGTTCTATTTGGGGGCTTTTCCCGTCCACAATAATGGGTTATACTTCTATTTAGGGGCTTTTTCCGTCCACTATAATTGGTATTACTTCTATTTGGGGGCATTCCCCGTCCACTATTATGGTTTATACTTCTATTTGGGGGCTTTCCCCGTCCACTATAACGGGTTATACTTTTATTTTGGGGCTTTCCCCATCCACTATAATGGGTTATACTTCTATTTGGAGGCTTTCTCCGTCCACTATAACGGGTTATACTTCTGTATTGGGGGCTTTTCCCGTCCACTATAACGGGTTATACTTCTGTTTGGGGGCTTTCCACGTCCACTATAACGGGTTATACTTTTATACGGGGGGCTTTCCCCGTCCACTATAACGGGTTATAGTTCTATTTGGGGGCTTTCCCCGTCCACTATAACGGGTTATAATTCTATCTGGGCGCTTTCCCCGTCCACTATTATGGAGGGTAAAAAGGGTCATAATTCTATGTATGTAGGTGAGATGCTAATTCATCTAGCTTCTTGTATGTTGATGCTATCAAGTATTATTAATTCGTCTATATCGCATCATGACAATTTCATTTGTCCATGTCTATAATTCTATGTGTCTAAATTGCATTCTAAATAATCTTACTGTTAACATTTATTAGTTCATTTCACGAACTCATATCGTTATTTGTTTATGTTCTTAAATACAAGTTTCAAGTCACTGTTGTATTCGTTCATGTCACCTACGGGTATCATTATTTTTCGTGGTTGTAACTCGCATTCCAATTATGTTAACAAATGAATTAAGTGCTTCATTATGACAACAGAGGGCGCGTCGAACGCTACAATAAATTATCCCGTGGAAAAATCCCCGATATTTATCGGTTAGTTTGACAGATCTGGAAGTATTCGAAAAGGCCGCATTTAGGCTAGTACATCATTGTATGATTATAAGTAGTTTCATGGAAAGTAATTTCATAGATGTACAAACCCATCTAAATTTCCAAAGTGTGGCTTCCTGATTTTGTTTCGCTTATTAGTATTACAAACCAGTTTTCTGTATAAACAACAACTGCACTGACTGGGGAAGACATTTTACAAGTTTTGTTTATTTGAAGTGAAAAACATATGATAAAAAGAGGGTTATGATATGACCATTTTGTTATCTGGCCCTTATCACCCTAAATTCCTGTAGCAGCACTCTAGCCTTTGGTCCCGGCTCTGGGTGATATCAGGACTTTTCGACTGATAAAGGGCGTGATATCAAAATGGTCATATGTTAATCTATATGTAATGGTGTAAAAATGGATGTATTTTGTTAAATAAATAAATAAATAAATAAATAAATAAATAAAGTTGATCATGAAAAAGGATTTTGCGAAGTTTATTAATTTTGAAGTAAGTTTTTAATTCTATTATTAAAATATATCATTTGGATAAGTTTTATTTAATATTTAGATAAATAATTGTAAAGTCAAAATTGTTATTTAAAATTTCAAACATATAAAGTTACTAGTTTTCTTTAGTATTATTTTCAGAAAAATTTGGTTAAGCAATTTGTTTTTACAAAAATAAACTTTGTACAGCCGATAATTAGCTAAGACGGAAACGTATATAGTATTTCTGATGTTTGAATTTGGTAATCAGTAAAATAAACCTCTCAGGACGTTAGGTGATTTCAACGTTTCGGCCAAATGGAAAATTTAGGAATATGTGTCAATTAACGCGCACAAACCTTTGTATTGAGTTAATTCTCATATTTGTTAAGCAATTAAGAAGGAAATTTTAATTAATGTTGAGCCACGCTAATCACGCGTCAAGACTGTCCAGGGTCGTTTTATAATATGTGACCAGGCCGTCCATCCTCACTTACGATGTGAGGTTGGAAATAAATGTTTGGTAAAATGCGACCTGGACTTATCTTTTTAAGATCTTAAGATGCAGAAATAAAAATCGGGTATTATGAGCTAAATTCCTCAGTTAAGAGTTCGAACCCGAGCAGCGGCGGTAACATCAGAAGTTGCAATATGTTGTGTTACCACGTGATCAATTCCCCGATATGAAGTTAAACACCAGCAGGTACCATCGACAGTGGAATACACAGCATAATATATATGTATTTAATCTTGTATCTATTGATTCTCTATCTTATGTATTTGTACATGCTCATGTTAGGCCCTAAATTGGTAATAAAGAATATCTTATCTTGTACCTTTTAACCTCTTTATAAAGGTCACCTGTCTTATGTGGTTAGAAGTCATTATAGTCCCATTCCCATTCATTATGTTATAATTTACTTCACTGAATTAATGGAAGTATCTGCAACAACGACTCTTAGTGTCCTCAGTACCATTGATATATTTTTTATTTATTAATTTATTGTCATTGTAACAGGAAAGGGAAAAAATGCATCAGCCAAACGGGAACTCTAACTCGGGACCACCAGGTTACACCCTGGGACCAACCTGTTAGTCGTCCACTTCCCAGGATCGGACGAGTCCCTAAATGTAACAGGAAAGAAGAACAAATGCAGCGGCCAAACCGGGACTCGAACCTTCCCAATACTACCGACTGAGCTACCCGACCACCTATCAAGCCCGGCCCGCTACACCATAAACTGAGTCTATCGACTGGAAAGATTAATTGACCTACTCAAAATGAATTTCATACAAGGTATAAAAGGACATCCACATTCCTTGATTTGCTCCAGATATACATTTAGAAGTTTTATTTGAGAGGCAGCATCGGGGCAGAGATGGAGGGGCTTGGACAATGAAAACACCGGACCAAAAATTTGCCGTCAATATCCTATTTAACAGATTAATTAAATATTACACAAAACCTTTATCTCGCATTCCTCAAACAATTATATAGTCACAAAGAAAATAGCCTACTATACTGGCGTATTATGTACTAGCCTAAATGCGGCCTTTTCGAATACTTCCAGTCAAACTAACCGATAAATGCTGGGGATTTTTCCACGGGATAATTTATTGTAGCGTTCGACGCGCCTTCTGTTGTCATAATGAAGCACTTAATTCATTTGTTAACATAATTGGAATGCGAGTTACAACCACGAAAAATAACGATACCCGTAGGTGACATGAACGAATACAACAGTGACTTGAAACTTGTATTTAAGAACATAAACAAATAACGATATGAGTTCGTGAAATGAACTAATAAATGTTAACAGTAAGATTATTTAGAATGCAATTTAGACACATAGAATTATAGACATGGACAAATGAAATTGTCATGATGCGATATAGACGAATTAATAATATTTGATAGCATCAACATACAAGAAGTTAGATGAATTAGCATCTCACCTACATACATAGAATTATGACCCTTTTTACCCTCCATACACTATAACGTGTTATAGTTCTATTTTGGGGCTTTCCCCGTCCACTATAACGGGTTATAATTCTACTGGGGGCTTTCAACTTTTCTACTTATTTTTAATGAGTGTTCTATATAGACCCCAATAATGTATAAGATAGAAGGTAATGACATTCAATAGACAGAGCTATTACAAACATTCTATAATATATAATGTTATAAGTTGTATTTGTATATTAAAACCAATGGTTATTTAGACGTTATGATGTTATGTTTGAATCCAATCTACTACAATACAAGTTTTAAAAAAACACAACCGAGAATAAAAAGTAGAACCACATACATAGTATTACCTCCCCTTTTAGGAATTCGTGGAAACATAGGTAGCAATCACTTACATAATGTTGTACTAAATCCTGAGCAAATGTATCGAAATGTAGGCGTGAACTTAACCAGAGGAGGTCACATGACTACTGTCATGAATTAGTTGGTTAAGTAATCGCTCCATAGTAATAACTTTATCCAAGCACTCTACATTTGATTAACTGGAATCTCTCTTACTATAACGAACCTGGAAATGCTTTCCCCCAAGAAGCAGTGTGGCCTGGTGTATCAAATTCAGGAATGACTCTTATTCCACGCATACTGGCATAGTGTATAACACGTTTTATATCTGCCTGGCTGTATACATGGAGTGGACTGAAAGATCCCTGAAATATAACAATCATTGTTAGACTTATGTTTCAGGGTAATATACTGACAAAATGTGTGTGGGTTTATTAATCAGAAATCTTTAATTCTGTTGCGGAAGATAGAATTAACAATATGCAATATGATTTTGTCGCTGCACATGCCGCCGTATATTTGCCTGATTAAATTCAAGTTACAAAAAAAAGATATAAATCTGTCATAAGTAAAGCAACATAAAATAGCACGGTATTAAACATCTCGAAAGGTCAATCTTGAATATCGTTGTCTGATGCAACATAGAAAGATTTACTAAGTTTGTCTTCACCACGTTTTTAATCAAACATTTTCAACAGACACATTTACTAGACAACATATTACCTTTTTTGAAAGTTCTGGAAACCTTTTACTCTGATAAGGGAAAGACTGGTCGTCAACTAGATGCCAGTGAAAGACGTTCATCTTATTGTATGACATGGCATCCTGAAACAATAAATTAGACAAATACTCTGTAATTTATTAGTTAACTTGTCCCCCACCTTCTGTTCTCCATATGTAGTATATTCGTTGACAGTAAAGTCAGTGAAGTGTATGAATAAATCAACACGTGACGTCATAAACGATATCATATCACTATAATCATTATTAGCATCATACACCAAAACATTATGTTTTAAAAAGAAGGAGACATAGTTTGAATTGAGTTCAAATGAGGTTTGCCATTTGTGAAAAGTTCTGGAAAACAATTATTCGCAACTTTCTGAAATAATATAGTTTGCCCGTAAACTAATTTCTATATCCAAAGTCATTGTTCTACACAAACGTAAAGGAGGGGGCTCACGTTTTAATGTGGCGAACCTCGCCACAGTGCTTTAAATTAAAATTTGCAAGTGGATATATCGATTGTATAGTACAAAAAAGTAGAAGAAGAAAAGACGCATATTCATATAATGGTATTATACGGGAATGGTCCGCCTCGTGTCATCTGAAGAAAAAATAACCAATAATCACAGTATTGCAATTTCAAGGACACTTTACATATCAAGTACATGTATTTTATATATAAGAAATGACATCCTAGTTAGGTGACTGGTACAACTGGGAAATGTTGATAGTTCTCTTAACAAAGAGTAGTAGATATATTTAACAAAATACCTGTTTCATTTTGATGTAGTTTATTAAATAAACAAACCAACATCGACCGATATACTTACTAAGTTTTTTAGTATAAGTGGTATTGGTATAAAGTGACGTGCTGTATCTAACATGAGACCACGGTATCCAAAACGAGGCTCGTCAATTATATCTGTCTTGTTAATATAGTACTAATTATAAAAATAAAAACGAAATTATTAAAACAAACTTGTATATAATTAAATAAGATTTAAAAATAAACAACACGTGATATAAAATATGGTCTAGCTAACTGTTCGTACTGTGTTGTACCACGTGTCTTAATTAATGTCATAATCAAGGATGTGTATTTAGTATTTAACAACATCGATGGATACTGTTGTTCGTACAAAGTTTAATCATGTTCTTGACCGATATGTAATATTATATGTTTTGTATTTCTTATTTGTTGTGACTTGTTTTGGGTTGTTCTTGCTGTTACTTGATATTTATGATCGAAACGTATGTTCCTGTCTTTTAATACAAGCGGCCAATGCCTCAAAACATCTCCTATCAGCGATGTTAATTACTAACTCTTCTTTATCTTTTGGTTTTAGTAACTTGGTTAAAATAAGAAAAATTCACAACTGACAGACTGGTACCCAAAAAGAGCTGTAAATCGATCATATATAGTTGTGACTACCCAAATGTTGTATATATCCAGAAAGAATATTTACCGTGTTATCAGAATCAGTGTAAACCAGCTGGCTAAATGTCTCAAGACCTAAATAAATACAAAAAATCAGTTTGGTTTATTGTTAAACGGATTGGTAGGATAAATTAGTTATAGGGATATGTTAGTGATTAAATGTGGGATATATCATACCATAAATGAAGTTCTGAAGAAAAGGAATAAATTATAAAAGGAAAACTCGTGAACCGACTGTTAACCATTACGATCGAAGAAAATCGACAACTGCGCAAAACATTTAATTAAAAAAAATAATAAAATTTTAAAAAATATAAAAAATTACTGATCCAATATGCGCTCCATTAGGGCAATAAAAAAAGATTAATGACCATTTTTGCACAGACTTTAAAGATCTTTTGTGTACATTTGTATTTTTCCGAGAACAAATTGCCATAGACTTAGACTGGTTCCGTGTCGTTTTCCTACAAACTTTCACGGGCAATTACAATGTACTAGAAACATAGCATATACATGTACTAATTAACAAAAAGATATGTCTCCTAAGTAATTATATTGGTAACTTTTTGTAATTAATTTACACGGTGGGCAATCACGTGACTTATGTGGATCACGCTTACACAAACAGAAGCTCGCATCAAAGGTAAGTTGACGCTAGTTTAATATGATAGCGCGTGAATTTGAAAATAAGATATAGTCTAAAGAAGATGTACATGTCCATTAAGTTTTGCTGCCAAAGGACAAAATTCAAACCCCCCGTAGTTTCTGCAAACACTTCGACAAAGTGTCAAGTGAGTTACATTTTCGTGTTGATCACGCTTACACTCTTATGCAATCGCCAATGAAATTTAAAGAAACGACAAAATTAGCGCATTTTACGCGCAATTTTGTAGTATCCATTAGATTTTGTACAAAAAAGATAACCATTCAGCCAATATACATGTCAATTAATATTGTATTTTGCCAGTGTTTGTCAGATTATGCAAAATGAGAAAGTACTCCAGTTAAATTTAAAATGAATGAAATGTATATGCTAATTTTGGAACGTTTATGACATGATTGTTTTAAAAAAAAAGCATTTAAATATTCAATTATTTTAAAAAAGAATAAAAAAAGCAGATGACAATATAAGAATATATATATATATATATATATATATATATATATATATAATAAGGTTAACACACACACGCACACACACACGTGACATTATTTGTATTCATTACCTCTTAGTGCTCCCCATATAGATTTTGCCTTCAAGGTTGAACTCTCAGATACAGCCAAATTATCTGTAATAAAATAACCAATTTTTTTAAGTAATAATTTTTAATACCTTTTTATAATCTTTTATAATCACAGACCCCCTACAAAGGATCTGAACCTCTCTATAGACTTGTCTGGGTAGTGACATTGTCCAAACTCAAATCACTCCAAAGAACACCACAGACGCGTTGTCGACGACTTAGTGAGCAGTTCTTGTTCTAAGAGATGTATTTATCTGATTATTCCGTTATAAGCCCTATCAGGTTTTACAGAATTAAGATTTAAAAAACAGGCGCGTCAATTTAGATTCTGACAAAACATTAATTCAGTAACTGATGCTTATATTACCATTTATGTTAGTGATTGCAAACTTAAACTTAAAACAGAGCGTTAATACATTTATACATAAAGAAAGTTCCTTTCAGTTTTAGAAGATAAATTTTCATATATCATAATTTCTAGATCCAGTGAGTGAAAAATGTTTTAACAGGAATAGTTATGTGAAAAAACAACAGGGAAAATCTGTAAGGAACACACAGAGAACTAGGTATTATACAATTGACTATTTTTGCATCTGAACATTGGATGCACGGATTTTTTCACCGTAAAACCGAAATGTTTAACCAGCTGAACACAGAAATATGTACCTTCTTAATATCGTAACGTTTTCTCAGCTTTACAACATAACGTTTACCTTTGTAACGCGTAACGTTAACTTCTTAACGTTCTATCAACCAAACAGCATCATTTTTAACCAGCGTAACACAATACCGTTTAACCAGCGTAACACAATACCGTTTAACCAGCGTAACGTAATACCGCTTAACTAGCGTAAAACCATACCGTTTAACCAGTTTAACACTATACTGTTTAATTAGCGAAATACCATACCGTTTACCCAAAGTAACACCATACCGTTTAACCAGCGTAATACCATACCTTTTACCCAGCGTAACACAATACCGTTTAACCAGCGTAAAACCATACCGTTGAACCAGCGTAAAACCATACTGTTAACCAGCGAAAAACCAAACCGTTTAACCAGCGTAACAAAATACCGTTTAACCAGCGAAACACCATACCGTTTAACCAGCGTAACACCACACTGTTTAACTAGCGTAAAACAATAGCTTTTAACCAGTTTAACACTTTACCGTTTAACCAGCGTTATACCATACTGTTTAACCAGCGTGAAACCATACCGTGTAACCAGCGTAAAACCGTACCTTTTAACCAGCGTAACACAATACCGTTAACCAGCGTAATACCATACCGTTTAACCAGCGTAACGTTATACCGTTTAACTAGCGTAAAACCATAGCTTTTAACCAGTTTAACACTATAATGTTTAACTAGCGAAACACCATACCGTTTAACCAGAGTAACACCATACCGTTTAACCAGCGTATTACCATACCTTTTAGCCAGCGTAACACAATACCGTTTAACCAGCGTAAATCCATACTGTTAACCAGCGTAAAACCATACTGTTAACCAGAGTAACACCACTGTTTAACTAGCGTAAAACCATAGCTTTTAACCAGTTTAACACTTTACCGTTTAACCAGCGTTATACCATACTGTTTAACCAGCGTGAAACCATACCGTTTAACCAGCGTAAAACCGTACCTTTTAACCAGCGTAACACAATACCGTTTAACCAGCGTAACACCATACCGTTTAACCAGCGTAAAACCATACTGTTAACCAGCGAAAAACCAAACCGTTTAACCAGCGTAACACAATACACGTTTAACCAGCGTAACACAATACCGTTTAACCAGCGTAACACCATACCCTTTAACCATTGTAACACCATACCGTTTAACCAGCGTAACACAATACCGTTAATCATCGTAACAACATGTCGATTAAAGAGGGTAACACAATACTGTTAAACCAGCGTGAAACCATACCGATTGACCAGTTAAACACAATACCGTTTTATTAGCCTGACATAAAAACGTTTACCAGCGCAACACATTAACGTTGTACCAGCTTAAGACCATAAAGTTCTACCAACATAACACCACAACGTTTTACAAGCGAAACAGCATATCGTTTAACTAGCTTAACACCATACAAACCTGAAACCATAACGTTCTACCAGCGTGGCACCGATAAGTTTTACCTTTGCCACACCGTAAAGATTTTCTTCCTTACTACAAAAAACGTTTAACCAGCTTAACACTATATAACGTTCTACAAACAACGCCATAACGCTTTACCAGGTTAAGACCATAACATATAACAAAGTTTACACTTTCACGTTCTACCTGCGTGATATCGTCAATATTTAATTAATGTAATACCAAAACGTTTCACAAGCCTAACACCAAATCAATGTACAAGCCTAATACCAGCACCTTTAACAAGCTTTACAATATAACCTTCAACAAGCATGACACCGTAAAGTTTTACCTATGTAACACCGTAACGTTCACTAGCTTAACACCATAATGTTGTACTAGAATAACAACCTAAGGTTTATCCAAATTTACACTTTAATTTTTATCAGTTTAAAACTATAATGTTAACACATCTAAACACAACAATGTGTTTCCAGCTTATCATCGTCACGTAATACCTACGTTGTGTAGTATCGTTTTTCGTCAAGTAATACTGGCGTTGTGTAGTATAGTTTTTTGTCACGTAATACCTGCGTTGTGTAGTATAGTTTTTTGTCACGTAATATCGGCGTTGTGTTGTATCGTTTTTTGTCACGTAATACTGGCGTCGTGTAGTATCGTTTTTTGTCACGTAATACTGGCGTCGTGTAGTATCGTTTTTTGTCACGTAATACTGGCGTTGTGTTGTATCGTTTTTCGTCACGTAAAGCTGGCGTTGTGTAGTATCGTTTTCGTCACGTTATATCCGCGTTGTGTAGTATCGTTTTTCGTCACGTAATATCGGCGTTGTGTAGTATCGTTTTTCGTCACGTAATATCGGCGTTGTGTAGTATCTTTTTTCGTCACGTAATATCGGCGTTGTGTAGTATCGTTTTTCGTCTTGTAATATCGGCGTTGTGTAGTATCTTTTTTCGCCACGTAATATCGGCGTTGTGTAGTATCGTTTTTCGTCACGTAATACCGGCGTTGTGTAGTATCGTTTTTCGTCACGTCATACCTGCGTTGTGTAGTATCGTTTTTCGTCACGTAAAACGGGCGTTGTGTAGTATCGTTTTTCCGGAGTATCACTGTTACGTTTGGTCAGAACACTTTTGAACAGGTATGGAATTGTACAATTGGACACTTTTCTTCGAAAAGATGTTATTCAAGTTTGTATTCTTTTGTTATCTACACTTTACCTGATCATACATGTATTTATATTATTGTTACATAAGTACACATTATGGAGACAAGTTAATATAAGATATAGTCGTGTTCTCGAATTCTTTTCACTTTACCTACATCTAAATATATGTATATTGATATATTGACGTTTTCAAATAGTTTACGACGCAAAAAAAGTTCAATATTTTATAAAAAAACGTTATTGAGGTTTGGATCATGTTATAAGCAGGAAAAACTTTTTTCAATATTTGTTTAATATTTACATGATTCTTTCATATTTTCATCAGGCAAGTCGTGACATATTTCATCTTCAACAAAAATGTGTAGGGACTTTATTTGTTTGACTCTTCTGTCTACCCTAACGTTCTTTTCGAAAAACACGAGTTTTAAGTATCGTTGTACTGC